>JAKOGI010003017.1:22500-45000 GCA_029747015.1 Carnegiea gigantea | reverse complement strand
AAGGATTCCACATCTCTTTTCAAAAACTAAATCAAGGTAAGCGTTACGGTGATGTTTTGGTTTTGTTGGAATAAATTTGTAACCTTTGGTTTGACTTGGATTGGTGAGGGGCTTAGAATTGATAGGATTGATGTGAGTAGCCGTGTGACCCAATGTTGTGAAAATTAGGACTGAAAGAACACCCTTTAGAGGTATGGTTTTGGGGGTACAGTATAACTGGAATGAGTCCAGAACATCTATCGAATTTAAAAATTCACCCATAACGTTATACAGGTCCAATAACTATGATATTTTCGTGACAGTTAACCCACGATGTCCTCTATACTATGACTTCTAAATCAAAGGAATCGGATTTGAATTGAGAAAGTTATGGACCAATTACTGAGGACTATGCAGATGTGGACAGTTAGTGACAGTATAAAAGTTTTGGGGAATTCGACCTAGTAGCCAATAGAATCTAGGGAAACATTGAACATAAAAGTTGTAATGGATGCATTGACCTTTTGTGAATGGGTAAAATCTTTGAACTTTGACGTCAGGATCTCAATCTATGCCCTTTGAAAATTAGGCTAAGTTTTTGGCCTGAACTGAGAATTGGGTTAGTCATGTTTTGGGATTTCTAAAGTTGACTAAAAATCTTAGAAATATTATTCTAAGCTAGGGTTATATTGGAGATACATCTCATAAAATTTGGGGGCTAAGTGCGGATATTTGTTTCGATCTAGGTAAGGATCATTAGGCCCGAGCGGAAGTTGAGCCCGTAAGTTACGGATTACTAGGTAATAATCATGCCCTAACCCTCCCCCGAATATCCCTTGAAAAACGTAACTTGTAGGTATAATTAAAGGTCATTTTGAATGTGTTTTATATTGGTGTTCTTGGGATTTTTCTCAGGTGAACGTGTAATGAGATTCTTCTTATGATTTACGATGAAATGTTTTGCTAAATCAGTGAATATATGGGTTATGGGACTGATTGTGTTGCAAAAATAAAGTGGAATAATTTGGGACCAGAATGGGTCAAGTTGGGATAGATATGTTGGTTAAAGATCAATATTAACTATGCATGTGTAAATGATTGGTTGAATGGGTGAGATTGAGGGCTTATATCGTTTGTGTTTTGAAGGACATTAGCCTTCTCGGGGTAAAGTGCATGTATATGAGCGGCCATGTGCCTCCTTGTGGACGGACATGGGCCAGGTTAGCGATAACCGTTCATATTGACGGTAGGCTAGGGTATGGTTAAGTAGTAACCGTCTTAGTTGACAGTACACCACGTTATAGCTAAGCGACTACGCTAAACCTAACCGCAGGCCATGAGACCTCGTGGGGTCGCTCACCCTTGTGAACCTGAAATCGAATAAAGAGAACTGAGATTATTTTATGGTTCCGTTGAGAATGTTAAAATACGTGAATTTCTCGTGTTGTTCCCCCGCCCCTAAAATGGTTTGAAATGGATTTTGTGCGTATTTTGACTATTAGTGGTGGTTGCTATTGAGATTATCTCATATTTTTCTAAATGTTTTGTTCTCAGGTGAAGTGTGTGCGTATGAGGATGGGAATCCAAACTAGAGCGAGGCTCTGTTATTTATGTTTTAGTTTGAATTGAATCAGTTACTAGATTTGACTTGTTTAGGATTGTGTTTCTGTTTAGTCATTGTTACACTCATTATCAGGACTTGAATTGATGTTATTGTTGGTGAATATATTTGCATTAATGTTGGTTGATACTCGGCCTAGTATTTCCAATTCCCCCTTAGGTTTTTTTTTCCCCTGCTGCCACGTAGGTTAATATTAGTAAATAAAAAGGATTAGGAATTCGGGTGTTACAAAGTGTTATCAGAGCTCAGGTTAACTGACCAGAAGGCTTACCTAAAAGATTGTGATTAGGATTTTTAAAAAAAATTAGAACCTGTAGACCTAAGGACTGCTCAGAGCGTGAGTGTAGGACGGGGAAAAGAGAGTATGTCTGCATATGTTTACTCATATTGTGATTATGTATCTAACTTGGACCTATTAATGTATAGGATGAACGGGACTCGCCATTGTGGTTGTATGGGGCGGCGTACCATTATCAAAGAATGGAAAAGATGCTTGGAGTTAGTTTGACTAGCCACTTAGATCGGTTTGACACTTTTATTCATGGGAGGCTAGATGGGATCTTGAACGACTGTCTGAGGTTTGGGCACAATCAGGCTCTATTCTTCCTCCTGACCCTCTTGAGTGACCCAGTATGGCGTTATAAGGTTAGGGAGCTTCACCCTAAGAATAGGTTGTTCCACTTCGTCAAAGGATGTTGCTTGTGCAAATGAGAGCCTATGGGTTTAGATTTAGAAGGGATAATGGACTACCTCATAGATGTGGGTCCCTATGATCAACCTCTCACGCTTGACAGTGAGGACGAGACCCTACCACCACCAGCAGAGGAGGATACTAAATATGAAGAGTCTGTAAGGGAAAATGAGCCTATGGATGGAGAACTGGGAGAGGAATATATTGAGGAGGAGAACCCTAGGGAGGAACCCTTAGATGAGGACGACCCCAAGGAGGACCCCATGGAGGGGGATGACCCAGAGGAAGACCCTGAAGAGGAGCCCGAGGAAGAGGCCCTAGAGATGAGGAGCCTGAGAAAGAGCCCCTAGAAGATGAGAAACCTGAGGAAGAGCCCCTAGAAGCCGAGGACCTGGAGGAAGAGCAACTAATAGAGGAAAACATAGAGGAGGACCCAGTTGAGGAGCAACTCGAGTATGAGGCTACCCATTGGAAGCGGGGAAGATGTGGTAAGATGTGTTGGGGTACCTGACCAATGGACGCTCCTGGCCAGTAGATGTTAGTAACTGTTAGAAGTTTTTGCTTCCTAGGATTATACTGTTTATTTTATGTTTCCTTTCTTTTACTAAGCCAGTATAAGCTGATAAAGTTTTGTTAAGTGCTTATGTAATGAAGAGTGTTGGTTTGGAATAACTATTATTTTGGAATCAATGCATTTGAACTTCATTGAGCTGCATGGATGCAAACATTCATTATGATTGGCTGTGAATTGTGAATTACATGAGCTATGTGAATGTTATCATTAATGTTGTCATTAATAAGATGTGTACGAGACATCTGGCAAAGTGGCTAGACCACGTGAGCATGGCAGGGTGGATATGACTATGAACGAAAGCACATATTAGTTTTACATGATATAGTAGTACAAGATGTTCTACTAAATTATAGTAGCTTATGTGTCACGAACTATTAGGGGAGGAACTAAACTCGACTTGTTTCCCAAATAGGACGGCCAGGAACAATGATAAATCTCATACCGGACCCACCCCACCCCACTCCAAGACCCCACGTGAACCCGGACATCCCCCTGGCTAGTATGAGGGAGCAACTGGAAGCCCTCCGCCCCAGGAATGGGAACGAGTCTCGCAGTCAGGTGGATGAAATCAACCCGGCTACGGGAGCGGATCTTACCAACCTCCTGCTGATGGATAGAAAAAACCCTTGCAGAAACTGATGGAGGCCAAGCACAAGAAGATTAAGGAGGACAGCTCTTACATGTATAAGAGGTTCGCTAGTCACAATCTGCTGGTCTACGATGGCACCCCTAACCACAAGGCCTTTGAGAATTGGATTCGGAGAATGGAGAAGCTGTTCGATGCTCTCTAATGCCTTGAGGAGTGGAAAGTAGGCTTCGCGGTGTTCTATCTTAAGGACAAGGTCGACCTATGGTGGGCCACTATGTAAGAGAGGCAGCACGAGCCTGGATTTGACTAGAAGAGGTTCAAGAGCTGATTGAGGACCACTTGTGTCCTGTGTCCCTCCGGAAAGCAAAGAAGAATGAGCTTATGCAACTGCAACAAGGGGGAATGAGTGTGCTGGAGTATGCCTCCAAATTTATGGAACTCTCTCATTTTATCCTACCATTTGTAGCTGATGAGAGGCTAAAGATGAACCGTTTCGAAGCTAGGCTCAACCCTAATATCAAAGAGAGCATGTGTGTGCGCCAATACACCTCCTACATGGACCTGTATGACACCGCGGTGAACGTGGAAAGGGTGATGAAGGAAAGGAACAACTGTTTCAATGAACAACACGGAATCAAGAGAAAGGGAGATCAGCAAGAGAACCTCCACCCTCAAGGTCCGTATAAGAGGCCTCCAGGGAACCACCACCCTAACAACAATGCACGTGGAGGCCAATACCCTAACAATCAGCCTAGAGTGATTTGCAACGCATGTGGCAAGCTGGGACATTACGCCCAGGAATGCCGCTCGGTTAAGAGGTGCTATCGCTGTGGGAGTCCTCAACATTAGATACGGGATTGCCCACATCCCCCACCTTTTGTCGATCAGGGTCATGGGGGACAGTAGCCCCAGTAGCACTACCAGAATAGGTGGTGGGTAGGCGGCCAACCCAAATCATCAAGCTCAAACACCCCAGCAGAACCGAGTTAGAAACCCCAATCAACCACTGCAAAACACTAGGGGCAGGGTTTATGTTATGTGCAAGGAGAAAGCAGAGGATGCTCCGAATGTCGTAACTGGTACATTCTCTATCCAAGCTTAACCAATAGATGTTTTGTTTGATTCAGGTGCAAAGCACTCATTTATTTCTATTAAACTGGTTGAGATAATAGGGCTAGTTCCAACCCATAGGCCCCCTTAACTGCTTGTAATTCTCCCTGATGGAGTGAATGTGAAGTGTAAGAAGTTATATGGGGACTGTCCTATTCAGATGTATAAGCACACGTTTCTGGCCGACATATATAAGTTTGAGTTGACTGATTTTAGTGTCATTTTGGAGATGGACTAGTTAGAGAAGTATTAGGCTCAAATAGAGTGTCAGGATCACCCTAAGGGGGCCCAATGGGGAGAAAGTAGTTCACAAAGGAAAGATCCCGAAGAGTGGAGTGGAACTGGTCATTTTAATGAAAGCCCACAAGCCATTAGGACGAGGATACGAGGGATTCTTATGTAAGGTAGTGGAAATCGAGGTTGCAGAGCCATCCCTTCAAGACATTCCGGTAGCACAAGAATTCCCGGATGTGTTCCCAGAGGAGATCCCTAGTATGCCACGCCTTAGGGAAGTAGAATTTTGCATTGACCTAATACCCGGAGCAATCCCCATCTCTGAAGCACCTTATCGAATGGCACCAGTAGAACTTAAGGAGTTAAAGACTCAACTTGACGAGTTGTACACCCAGGAGGAAATAAGTTGTATAAAGATCTGAAGCAGACGTTCTGATGGAGCAACGTAAGCAGGAGGTAGCTGACTATGTGGCGAAGTGTTTGACCCATCAATGAGTGAAGATTGAACACCAGTGACCAGCGAAACTTCTGGAATCGTTGGACATCCCTGAGTGGAAGTGGGATTCAGTATCCACGGATTTCATGGTAGGCTTACCTCCGACTCAGAGGAAGAACAATGTAATCTCAGTAATAGTACATAGACCCACTAAAATAGCACATTTCAGAGCCATGAGGAATACCTGGACTCTGGACCAGCTGGTCCGAGTATACTTGAGGAGATAGTTAGACTATACGGAGTACCTAGCTCTATAGTGTCGGACCGAGACACAAGGTTTCAGTCGGGTTTTTAGCAGAAGTTATAGGAGGCATTTGGGTTGTTGTTACATTTCAATATTGCCTTCCATCTTGCTATAGACGGGCAAACTGATCAAACCATTCAGACACTGGAAGGCATGCTGAGAACTTATGCTCTGGACTTCAAGAAGCCGTGGGATGAACAGCTGGCGCTAATCAAGTTCTCCTACAACAACAGTTACCACTTAAGTATTAGGATGGCCCAGTATGAGGCGCTATATGGAAGATTGTGCAGAACTCTACTTTGCTGGCAAGAAATCGACGAGGCCCTGACTATTGGACCTGAGTTGATCCAAGCTACCATTGACAAGATTTGAGTGATTTAGGAGCGAATAAGAGCTGCTTAGAGCCGCCAGAAGAGTTACACCGACTGAAGGCATAGACCCTTAGAATTTCAACTGGGAGATCAGATGTTTCTTAAAGTATCCCCAACCAAGGGAATTGCAAAATTTACTATAGCAGGAAAGCTTAGCCCGAGATACATTGGGTCGTACCTAGTTATACAAAGAGTTGGGGAGGTAGCATATCGGTTAAAACTACCACCGGAGCTTCTAAGGGTGCATAATGTGTTTCACGTGTCACAGTTGTGAACGTACATCTCGGATCCCTCTCATGCAATTGAGCCGACCCCGTACAGCTTCAAAAAGACTAGTAATGTGAGGAACAACCTGTGCATATCCTGGACTAGCGGGAGAAACAACTCCGTAGGAAAATGGTGCCTTTAATGAAGGTCCTCTGGGCAAATTTTGAGATGTGGGAAGCAAGTTGGAACTAGAGCAAGAGATGCGAGCCAAATACCCTCAGTTATTCTTATAACTAGGCGCGTACGAAGTTTCAGGGCTCCTTTAGGGGGAGTAGTATGTAAAATCCCAGAAAATGCATTGTCCTAGGGTATTGTGGTTGTCAAAAATTATTGAATTTTTGGGGAAAAAACTTCCTTAAGGGAGGTAGTATGTAAAACGCTGGAAATCTGTTAGAATGTATAAGGTTTTGATGATAACAAATCCAAGTGTTGTAGTAGTTGTTGTTGTTCCAAACAGGCTTTACCAACAGGGCCTTACTGCTGTTTTTTAATATATTAAAACTGCTTGACTAATGGTTTATCAAGAACAGGTACTCAAGTCAGCGATGAAAGAACAACCATGAGGAATAGGCTCTGTAAGGTGTTTGAAACATGTCCTGTGAAGTGTTTGAAGCATAGGATATAAGTGCAGCCGTGAGGAACAGGTTCTGTGAGGTATTTGCACCAGATTCGTCTCTCTACAAGATGACTAGTGGTTACAACAAGATGTCTTGATTTAATTTGGTTTTATATTTTTAGACTCTTGTTAATATGCTAATCAGAAACTCTTAACTTACCACTTACTTGAAACGGTTTTGTTTTCTTTTGGTAAATATTTCGAATCACCCTTCAGAACAATCCTGGAAATAAGGTGATCAGGGTGTTTCCAGAATAAGCTGCGACAAAACTGTTTTGCACGATTTTTATCTTTTGGATTTTGAGCAGCTTCTTCAAGGATTTGCAAGGAAGATTTCTTATGGAGTATCTTACCCCTTATCCTAAAAACGGTTATTAAAATCTAAGGGGATTTGCAAAATCTTTTTTGAATAAAAAGAATATCCAATTTTTGGCAAGTGGATAAGGTTGTTGAGAAAAACATGGGCTAGTTGCTGAGAATCACCGCCTTATGCACACGGTTTAGGAAGTGTTTCCAGCTCATGTTTCCTCATCCCTTGTGGCTAAAGAATTCTATATTCTTTAGGGATTTTAGTTTCCAAAAATTTGAGGAATTGTTTTTCCAAGCACTATATAAAGTTGCTTCTTAGAACGATAGAAGCATCGGTTTTCAAAAAGAAAAATTCAGTGTTCATGAGCTTAAAAGTTTGAAAAGAAAACCGTGTCTAGTGAGTGAGTTATTTGAGCTTTCAAAGTTGGCATACTAGGATTTCATTGTACCCTATATTAGCTTAGTTGAGAAGCATTGTAATAGGGTGTTTTTTTTTTTTTTCTTTATACTCTTCTTTCACAAAAGTGAGTTGAGTGTGTGTCCAAATCAAGGGGATTTTGGATGTAGAGTAACTTGTCTTAGGGAAGACGGTTACGTGGGTTGCAATTTGTAACAAGGTGTGTTACTATTGTAATGTGATTAGCCCATTTAGTGAAGTGTTTAAATCCTACATGAGGTAGGTCGTGGTTTTTCACCTCAGTTGGGCTAGAGGTATTTTCCACGTAAAAATCTTATGTCCATTATTTCCGCATTCAATTTTGTTGGATTTTCGCTTCTGCTTATGTCAGGAACAACCTGTGCGAACAGGGCCTAAGACTGTTTGCCAGCAACTTGCGAAAATCGGACACCACGATTCACCCCCCTCTTGTGGTTGTGTACTCTTTAAATCAACAAGTGGTATCAGAGCAGGTTCTCCTTTGAAAGGCTAACACCTTGAGAGATCCTTGAAGATGAGTACCCCACCAGGCATGCTTGAAGGTCAATCCATAACTCGACCACCATACTTTAATGGTCAACATTATAGTTGGTGGAAGAACCGAATGGAAAACTACATTCAAGTTGAGGACTATGAGTTATGGATGCTTATCAAGAGTGGACCACTCATTCCCACAAAAGTGATCGAAGATGGAAGCAAAGTTCACAAAAAGCCTGAAGAGTTCAATTCCGAAGATTTCAAGATGATGGAAAAGAATGCAAAGGCCAAAAAACTCTTGTATTTTGGCCTTGGTCCTGATGAATATACTCGCATATCTGAATGTGAGTCGGCCAAGGAGATCTGGGATGCTTTGCAAATAGCTCACGAAGGGACCAATCAGGTAAAGCAATCCCGGATTGAATTGCTTATGAGAAAATATGAGCTGTTTGAGATGGGTGATCGTGAAAGTGTGATGGATATGTACACTCGCTTCACTCACACAACGAATGAGTTGAAATCCCTGGGAAAATCCTTCACCACCGAAGAATTGGTGAGGAAAATCCTAAGAATTTTACCTCATTCTTGGGAAGCGGAAGTCACGACCATCCAAGAAGCTAAGGACATGAACAAGATCACCCTAGATGAGCTGATTGGTGACCTCCAAACGTATGAACTTAGGAAAAATTCTCAACAGAAAGATGAGACAAAGAGAGATCGAGGTCTTGCACTAAAGGCCTTAGAAGATGATTCTGATTCTGATGAGGAGGAGATTGCCATGATCACTCAAAAGTTCAAGAAGTTCTTCAAGAAAGTCAAAGAAAATAGCAAAAGGAAGGACTTCAGTAAGGCCAGGAACACCTCTCGGGAACAGTTCTCCGGGTGTTTCAAGTGTGGCAAACTGGACCACATTGTGAGAAACTGCCCACTGCACAAGGAAGAACAAGAACCCGAACACCCTAGAAAACAGGGGAGAAAACAGGGTGTAAGCAGCTCAGCGAAAAGGTTCTCAAAAGCTATGCTCGCGGCCTGGGGAGACTCAAGCGAGGATGAGGAAGGGTCTGAAGCTGGGGAAGCTGATGTAGCACTCATGGCAAGAAGTGACACTGATTCAGATGATGGATCAACAGATAGTCTGACTCAACTCAAGAACAAGGTACGTGGTCTAAATAAATCAACTCTTAAGGAATTAGTGTACACTATAATGGATATATGTGCTGAATTAAAAAGGGATGTTCGAGATCTAGAACTTGAAAATGAAACCCTTAAATTAGAAAAACTTGAAGTTGACAAAGAAACTCTTGCCTTGCATGAAAACATCAATGTGCTTAAAGAAACTCTACTCATGAAAGAAGAGACTTGTTCCACTAAATTGACTGAGCTGGAAAAAGAATCCCTTGACTTAAAAGGTAAGGTCGAGTCCTTGCTTGTAGAAAATAAAAACTTGCTTGAGAAAATGAAACAAATGGAATCAGACCTTGCCACAAACAAGCTCTGGAACAGGTCCTCATAAGCACTTGAATGGTTAAACACCCATCATAGTCGAAATAGAAGAGGACTAGGTTTTGTGCCTAAGATGACCTACCCAGTGAATAGAAAATATGTAGGATTATCTGAGAATATTGTATGTTATCACTGTGGTAAAACGGGTCATTACCGATATGCTTGTCCTATAAGAAAGTATGCCATTGAAAGGAACACAGTTCATGTAAAACAAATATGGGTTAGGAAAGATAAGATTTGCACGTCTAAAGGAATGGGACCCAAGTGGATATGGGTTCCCAAAACTAACCCTTGATTTATTTTGCAGGCTGAAGTGAGAGAGAACAACCCAGCAAACAACCCAGCAAACAGTGCAGGGAACAGTCTAGGGAACAAGCAGCTGTGGTATGTTGACAGTGGGTGTTCGAGGCATATGACTGGTGAAAGATCCAATTTTCTCTCACTTACAGCTTCAGAAGGTGGGAGTGTGGCATTTGGAAACGGCAAATCCGGGACAATTGTCGGCATAGGTAAGATAGGTGAGTCACTCTCCCATTCAATTGACAATGTTTATTTTGTGGATGGATTAAAACACAACTTGCTAAGTGTGTCCCAACTGTGCGACAAAGACAACCTAGTAGTGTTCTCACCAACACATTGCTTGGTTGTGAATATGAACACAGGAGATGTTGTGTTGAGGGGGAAGCAACAGAAGAATGTTTATAAAGTGTGTATCTCCACTCTTCCCCAAAATAATTTGACTTGTTTGAGTGCCCTAAATGATGATGTTAAGCTTTGGCACAAAAGGCTTGGTCATGCAAGCCACTCACTTTTGAACAAACTTGTAACCAAAGACTTAGTGGTAGGCTTACCTTCTATCAAATTCAATGATGATAAGGTATGTGATGCATGTGCCAAAGGTAAACAAGTCAAAAATTCATTTAAATCTAAAAGGTGTGTAAGCCCTATTCGACCTCTTGAGTTGATACATATGGATATATGTGGTCCAATGAGGATCATGAGCAGAGGTGGTAAGAGGTATGTGCTTGTGATAGTGGATGACTACTCTCGTTTCACTTGGACCCTGTTTTTGGCTTCTAAAGATGAAACTTTTAAAAAATTTCTTGCTTTCATTAAAAAGACTGAAAAGAGGGTAGGACACTCTTTGGTATGCCTAAGGTCTGACCATGGTACAGAATTTGAAAATTCAAGCTTTATTGATTATTGTAATGAGCATGGTGTTGATCATAATTTTTCAGCTCCAAGAACACCCCAACAGAACGGGGTGGTAGAACGCAAAAATCGCACTCTAGAGGACATGACTAGAACAATGCTTGTTGCTAGTGGTCTTCCTAGAAACTTTTGGGCTAAAGCTTTGAATACATCATGTTACATTATAAATAGATGCATGATTAGACCTATTCTTAACAAAACTCTTTATGAACTTTTCACGGGAAGAAAACCTAATATTATGCATTTAAGAGTTTTTGGTTGTAAATGTTTTGTGCATAATAATGGAAAGGATGCCTTAGGGAAATTTGATCCAAGGAGTGATGAAGCAATATTCTTTGGTTACTCCTCGCATAGTAAGGCATACAAAGTGTTTAATAAGAGAACCTTGTGTGTTGAGGAAAGTATGCATGTGCTTTTTGATGAAACTAACTCTCTAAGCGAGAATGATGCACAGGAAGAAGACTTCGAACTAGGTCTTGTTAGAAAAGACGTGCTGCTTCAAGGTGAACAAGGTAAGGATCAATCGGAGGAAGCAAGGTCTGAGGCTGTTCTTCAGGAAGGTAAGCAAGGTGTGAACCAAACAGGGGGAAACAGGGTGGAACCCTGTTCGGGACAACACCAGCCGAATCCTTTAGGGATAAATCCAGGAATAAGGTCCCAAACAGGCTCGAGAACAGGTTCTGAACCTATTTCACTGAGTATTCCAGCTAGGATGGAGAGCGAGTCTGTGAACCCACTTTCACCACGATCATGGAAATACCAAAGTTCACATCCTCTTGATCAAATTTTGTCTGATATTAATGCAGGAGTTCAAACTAGATCTAGACTCAAAAATTTCTGTGCTTTCTATGCTTTTCTCTCAAAAATTGAGCCTAAGAATATTAATGAAGCCCTTACAGATTCAGATTGGGTCACAGCCATGCAAGAAGAACTCCATCAGTTCGAAAGAACAAGGTATGGCACCTTGTGCCACGGCCAGAGGATAGAACAATCATTGGAACCAAGTGGGTGTTCCGTAACAAGCTGGATGAGTGCGGAACAGTCACTAGGAACAAGGCCCGGCTGGTGGTTCAAAGCTACAACCAAGAAGAGGGAATTGATTATGAAGAAACCTTTGCACCTGTTGCAAGGATGGAGGCTATTCGAATCTTGATAGCATTTGCAGCCCATATGGAGATCAAGTTGTATCAAATGGATGTCAAAAGTGCATTTTTAAATGGTACCTCAAAGAAGAAGTGTATGTCAAACAACCCTCCGGGTTTGAAAGTGATGAATTTCCTAACCATGTTTTCAAACTTGACAAAGCACTTTATGGTTTGAAACAAGCCCCTAGAGCTTGGTATGAGCGGTTGTCAAGTTTTTTATTAGAAAATGACTTTACAAGAGGCAAGGTAGACAATACCTTGTTTCTAAAATCTAAGGGGGAACATTTGTTGATTGTCCAAGTATATGTCGATGACATCATATTTGGTGTAACTCATCATGATTTGTGCAATGAATTTTCAAAAATGATGAGGAGTGAGTTTGAAATGAGCATGATGGGTGAGCTTAATTTCTTTCTAGGCTTGCAAATCAAGCAAACTTCAAACGGCACCATGATCCATCAACAAAAGTATATCAAAGAGTTACTTAAGCGTTTTAAGATGGAGTCGGCCAAGCCCATTGATACTCCCATCTCTCCCTCAACCAGGTTGGTGATGGATGATGGTAGTCCCTTAGTTGAGGAGAAATCCTATAGGGGTATGATAGGGTCACTCCTATACCTGACAGCTAGTAGACCTGACATTGTTTTCAGTGTTGGTCTATATGCACGTTTTCAGTCTAACCCTAAAGAAACTCATCTTAAGGCTGTAAAAAGGATTTTAAGATACTTAAAATATACACCTGATCTAGCCTTATGGTATCCTAGAGGTTGCAACTTTGATCTTGTTGGGTATGCTGATGCTGATTATGCAGGTTTCTTGGTTGATAGAAAAAGCACCTCAGGTATGGCTCACTTTCTTGGACCTTGTTTGGTATCTTGGGCAACCAAGAAACAACTCTCTGTTGCCTTGTCCACAGCAGAAGCTGAGTATGTGGCAGCTGCATCTTGTTATGCTCAGTTATTATGGATAAGACAACAACTCAAGGACTTTTGTGTTGACATAGGATGCATTCCTATTTATTGTGACAATACAAGTGCAATTAACATTGCCAAAAATCCATGTCAACACAAAAGAACAAAATATATTGACATTCGTCATCATTTTCTAAGAGACAATGTTGAAAAAGAAGTGATCTCAATGAATTTTTGTGCACCTGAAAATCAAATTGCTGATATATTCACAAAAGCATTGGGTAGAGAACAATTTGAACGAAATAGACTCGAACTAGGCTTAATTAGAACAACCTGACCAACCTGTTTTCTCTCCCTGTTTGTAAAAGTTAAAAGTTACAGGCACAACATGTTAAATTTTTGTTTGCAATCAACTTCTGTGCTATGTTTAGCATATGTGAGGTTTGCAACTTGCTGACACTCGTTGAGGTCTAATGAGATTGCCCTTATTATCCCATGTTACCGAGCAAGTAACCTCAAGAACAAGCACCAGGAACAGGTACGCCTCTTGTTTGTCAAATATGTGCAACAAATTGAAAATTGCTAATCTCTTCCCGAGGCGTGCGCGGCCTAAATAAATGCAAAAGCCCGTTGCAAAATGGGCAAAATCTTTTAAAGATTTCGCATGTCTCTCTCTCTCTTTAAAGCTCTCTTGCTCAATCTCTCACCTCCACCGAAACTCTCTTGCTCTGAAACTCTATTTAAGAAACCCTAATCTCTCTCCTTCCTCTGAAAAATGGCGTCTCCCATTAGCTTCGAGAGCTCCTCAACCTCGACTCAGGGCAACCAGACACAGAGCATAGCCTTGCAAACAGCCACAGCCCTGTTTGCGCCTATACAATTTCTGACAGCCCTCATGGAAGGTAAAACTGCTGAACCTTCTCGACCCATTGTCTATAAACCTTTTGGGTTTTTGAAAAGTATCGACCTTAGAACAGTGAATCTGAAATTGGAAGACATCCCTTACAAATTTGGGTGGGAATTGATTTTGTTTGGAGAAACGGGGGCATGTAAACCCCAAGAACCTGTTGGGGCATCTGAAAGAGAAATTGGGCCTTTAGATGAAATCTTTCTGTTCGATCATGGACTAGATGACATCAGTTCGCTTGGGCTGTTTCCAGAGCAGGAAACAGGGCCAGAAACAGGGTCTGAGGTTTTTAGGGATGACCTAGGGGAGGATTTGTCAAAAGAAGAAGGGAGAAGTAGTGGTCAAATGGAAGAGTCTCCTGTGAAGCCTGAACAAGCCACACCGGTACCACCAACCGGTGAGAAATGTAAATGATACAAAATTGTAGCTAGGCGTACTAGAATGCCAAGAACACGACTACCATCAAGGTCTAAAAGCGGCCAGACTAAAGAACCCTTAAAAAGTGAAACCCCTGTCAAACTAAAACCACAAATCTCCTCTTCGGCCAAACCCACAACCAGGCCAACTCAAAAATCAGCCCGAATTGCCTTCCACTCCACACCTCGTCCTGCCAAATAGTCATCCCCTATTGTTGAGGAAATTGATTCCTCCTCTGAGCCTTCATCAGATAGCAACACTGAGAACACCACCTTCAAACAGGGCACTCCCGTGTTCTCAGAGTCCTCAGAGGATAAGCCTCTGCCTGCACCAAAATCGACCTCCACTTTACCCTCCAAACCATCACCCCTCAAAACTCCCAAGAGAAAAGCCTCTCTCAAACACACCTCCACCCAAGACCCTCCTACTGAGCCTCAATCTAAAAGAGCTAAGAAGTCTACCCCGTCCGCAATCTCAGCCAAACTGACCCAACTGCTTAAGAGACGGGTAGTCAGGGGCAAAATTATCAAGGTAAAATATTTTGAGGAAAAGGGCCTGGGGGTGTTTCTGCACAAGCTGCGTGCACAGGGGTGGTATGAGCTATTTACAAACACCCAGTTGGGGTGTTCTGTACATGAGTTGGCAGAGTTCTATGCCAACTGCACTGTCACCGATGGAATGGTGACAAGTATTGTTAATGGGAAACAGCTTTGCTTTGATGTGAAGATATTAGGGGAAATTATGGGGATTCCCTCCACGGGCTTTGATATATATGTGAGAGAAGACAAGACTATTCTAGGGACAGCCAGGCTGCTGGAGCTCGCTCAAAAATTTAGCTAGTAATCAAGCCTCCAAACACCCAAGTCCGTGAAGAAAGAGGACATGACATCGCTCCATCAATTGATATTCTGGTTCATCATTAAGAATGTCATCCGCAGGGGCCAGGGTCGCAATCTTGCTGATGCCATGGATCAATGTTTGATGGATCTGATGGACAAGGAAGAGCAAATCAACCTTCCTGCCATCATGATTCGCCACATAGCAAGAATTGCAAACACCTCCAGGGAACATGACCTGGGATACGGCTTCTTCCTGGCTAGTGTGTTTGAGCACTTTGGGGTGACTCTGCAGAAGAAGGTGGGTGCTCAGTTCATTGATGAGATTGGGAGTAACACCCTTATGGGGTGTGGATACACTTTGGTTGAGGGGTTTGCCTCAGAACAGGGGACCAGAACACCCCGTCCTCCTGTTCCTGGCAGTTCCTCAGTTAAGCTTGAGGCTGCTTTGGAAGAAAACTCTTGACTCAGTGCTGAGCTTACTGCTGTAAAGGCTGCCCTGGATGAGGAAAAAGCTCTAAACGCTAAACGCCATGAAGATCTCCTCGCCCTTCTTTCTTCGCTCTCTGTCAAATTTGCCCCTCCTGCTCTCTAATCACCCCCCATCTGTTGTTCTCATAGCCTGTTCTCACTTCTTTTGGTTATCCTCTCTTGCCAGTTTGTACTTTCTGTTGCACTCGTTTGGTGAATGACAGGTTATCTTGTTTTTTGATTGGCTTTGCCTCGCTTACTTTTGTTGCGAATTGCTTGTGTGTGACTAGGATGGCCAATCTCATTACCGTACCAACACACTTGAGTGTATCGCCTGTTGACTTTCCTCCATTACCCAAGTGGTGGTGATAGCAAACACCCTATGATTGACTGTTCGCCCCTACTTTTTAATGATGCCAAAAGGGGGAAGATAGGATGACCAATATTGTTTTAGTTTTGCCATGGACGAGTTAAATTTCTTACACTTTTTCGATACTGACTGCTTCTTGTGAATTGTCGGTCCTATAAATAACTGGCACCAATCACTTCAATTGTCCTTGAAAGTCAATATGGTCACTTGGTTTGTCATCATCAAAAAGGGGCAATTTGTTAGAATGTATAAGGTTTTGATGATAACAAATCCAAGTGTTGTAGTAGTTGTTGTTGTTCCAAACAGGCTTTACCAATAGGGCCTTACTGCTGTTTTTCAATATATTAAAACTGCTTGACTAATGGTTTATCAAGAACAGGTACTCAAGTCAGCGATGCAAGAACAACCATGAGGAACAGGCTCTGTAAGGTGTTTGAAACATGTCCTGTGAAGTGTTTGAAGCATAGGATATAAGTGCAGCCGTGAGGAACAGGTTCTGTGAGGTGTTTGCAGCAGATTCGTCTCTCTACAAGATGACTAGTGGTTACAACAAGATGTCTTGATTTAATTTGGTTTTATATTTTTAGACTCTTGTTAATATGCCAATCAGAAACTCTTAACTTACCACTTACTTGAAACGGTTTTGTTTTCTTTTGGTAAATATTTCGGATCACCCTTCAGAATAATCCTGGAAACAGGGTGATCAGGGTATTTTCAGAATAAGCTACGACAAAACTGTTTTGCACGATCTTTATCTTTTGGATTTTGAGCAGCTTCTTCAAGGATTTGCAAGGAAGATTTCTTATGGAGTATCTTACCCCTTATCCTAAAAACGGTTATTAAAATCTAAGGGGATTTGCAAAATCTTTTTTGAATAAAAAGAATATCCAATTTTTGGCAAGTGGATAAGGTTGTTGAGAAAAACATGGGCTAGTTGCTGAGAATCACCGCCTTATGCACACGGTTTAGGAAGTGTTTCCAGCTCATGTTTCCTCATCCCTTGTGGCTAAAGAATTCTATATTCTTTAGGGATTTTAGTTTCCAAAAATTTGAGGAATTGTTTTTCCAAGCACTATATAAAGTTGCTTCTTAGAAGGATAGAAGCATCGGTTTTCAAAAAGAAAAATTCAGTGTTCATGAGCTTAAAAGTTTGAAAAAAAAAACCGTGTCTAGTGAGTGAGTTATTTGAGCTTTCAAAGTTGGCATACTAATAGGGTGTTTTTTTTTTTCTTTATACTCTTCTTTCACAAAAGTGAGTTGAGTGTGTGTTCAAATCAAAGGATTTTGGACGTGGGGTAACTTGTCTTAGGGAAGACGGTTACGTGGGTTGTAATTTGTAACAAGGTGTGTTACTATTGTAACGTGATTAGCCCGTTTAGTGAAGTGTTTAAATCCTACACGAGGTAGGTCGTGGTTTTTCACCTCAGTTGGGCTAGAGGTGTTTTCCACGTAAAAATCTTGTGTCCATTATTTCCGCATTCAATTTTGTTAGATTTTCGCTTCTGCTTATCTCAGGAACAACTTGTGCGAACAGGGCCTAAGACTGTTTGCCAGTAACTTGCAAAAATCGGACACTACAATTCACCCCCCCCTCTTGTGGTTGTGTACTCTTTAAATCAACAAAATCCATTTTTGTGGTGATTTATTTTTGATGTGGACTGACCTAGGATTTAAGATTAACGTCAAACCAAATTAACGCGGAAAAAAAATATTTTTCGCTATTTCTTTTCTTTTTAAATTTTTCTATTTTGGGAAAGGAAGGACGTTCAATTTTTTTATTTAAGATTTTAAATGATTATTTCCCCTCTCAAAAACCCTAAACCCCAACCCTAGAATGCCTAGTACTCTCTCTCTTCCCCCCTCCCCACACGACTCTCCCTCACTTCTCCCCCTCCCTCACCGAGTATACCCTTGGTTTTTCTCTCTCCCTCTCCAACTCAAACTCTCCCTCTCCTTTTTTTCTCCCTGGCTCTAGCCGCCCCCTACTCATGTTCTCTCTCTCTCTCTCTCTCTCTCTCTCTCTCTCTCTCTCTCTCTCTCTCTCTCTCTCTCTCTCTCTCTCTCTCTCTCTCTCTCTCTCTCTCTCTACCTTCTCTTTGTGCCACCGCCACTAGCGGGTGCTGCCACCAGCCTCCGCCACTCACTCCCTCTCCCTCTTTGATTTTGGTAAGTGTGGGAGCATGGGTTCTAAACCCTACCTCTATACACCTCCCATGCATAAGGATTAAGGTTTTCATCATTTTTTTTAAATGATCTTCTAAGTTCAAGAGCATAAAGTTATGAATTTTCTAATGCGAGTTTAAATTTTCAGATTTGGATTTTGGAGTGGGTAAGGATTCCACCATCTCTTTTCAAAAACCAAATCAAGGTAAGTGTTATAGTGATGTGTTGGTATTGTTGGAATAAATTTGTAACCTTTGGATTGACTTAGATTAGTGGGGGGCTTAGAATTGATAAGATTGATGCGGGTAGCCATGTGACTTACTGTTGCGAAGAACTAAAAAAACACGCTTTAGAAGTAGGGTTTTGGTGTAGAGTATCATAGGAATAAGTCCAGAACGTCTGTTGACTTTAAAAATTCACCCACGACATTATACATGTTGAAAAAGTTAGGCCAAGATATCCTCTGTACTATGGCTTTCAAATGAAAGGAATCAAATTTGAATTGAGAAAGTTATGGACTAAGTACTGAGGAATATGCAGATCTGGATAGTCAGTGACAGTATAAAAGTTTTCAGGAATTCGGCCGACCAATTAGTAGAATCTAGGGAAGTACTAAACATAAGATTGTAGTGGACGAGTTGACCTTTCCAGAATGGGTAAGATCTTTAAATTTGAACTTTAGAATCTAAAGATGTGGCCTCTGGAAATTGGGCCAAGTTTCTAGCCTAAATAGAGAATTGGGTTAGTCACATTTTGGGATTTTTAAAGTTGTCTAAAATTCTTAGAAAAATTATTCTAAGCCAGAGTTAGATTGGAGATGCATCTTGTAAAATTTGGGGGCTGAGTATGAATGTTGTTTTGGTCCAGGTATGGATCATTAGGCCCGACCTAGGAAACAGAGCTCATAAGTTATGGATTACCAGGTAACAATTATGCCATAACCCTCCCCCGAACATCCCTTGAAAAATGTAACTTGTGGGTACGATTGAAGGTTATTTTGAATGTGTTTTGTATTGGTGTTTGGGGGATTTTTTCTCGGGTGAATGTGTAATGAGATTCTTCTTATGATTTACGGCTGATTGTGTTGCGAAAATAATGTGGAATTATTTGGGACCGGAATGGGTCGGGTTGGGACAGATGTGTTGGTTAAAGATCGATATTAACTATGCATGTGTAAATGACTGGTTGAATGGGTGAGATTGAGGGCTTATATCTTTTCTGTTTTGAAGGCTATTAGCCTTTCCTGGGTAAAGTGCAAACATGTGAGCGGCCACGTGCCTCCTTGTGGATGGACGTGGGCTAGGTTAGCGATAACCGTTCGTATTAACGGTAGGCCAGGTTATAGTCAAACGGCTGCGCTAAACCCAAGCGCAGGCCGGTAGACCCCATGGAGTCGGTCACCCTTATGAACCTGAAATTAAATAAAGGGAATTGAGATTATTTTATGGTTTCATTGAGAATATTGAAATACTTGAATTTCTTGTGCTATTCCCTCACCCCTAAAATGGTTTGAAATGAATTTGTGTATGTATTTTGACTAATAGGGGTTGCTATTATTGAGATTATCTCATATTTTTCTAAATGTTTTGCTTTCAGGTAAAGTGTACACGAATAGGGATGGGAATCCAAACTAGAGTGAGCCTCCATCATTTATGTTTTAGTTTGAACTAAATCAGTCATCGGATTGGACTTGTTTAGGATTGTGTTTCAGTTTAGTCATTGTTACACTCGTTGTCAGGACTTGAATTGATGCTCTGGTTTAAGAATATATTTGCGTTAATGTTGGTTAATACTCAGCTTGGCATTTTTCCAATGAGGAAATACAGTGGTGACAGCTCCACTTTAGTTTTTTTTTCCGCTGCCACGTAGGTTGGCATTAGTAAATAAAAAGGATTAGGAATTCGGAGTGTCACAATATATATATATATATGTGTGTGTGTGTGTGTGTGTGGGTGTGTGTAGCTACATATCTATATATATAGAAATATATATATATATATATATATATATATAGAGAGAGAGAGAGAGAGGAGAGAGAGAGAGAGATGTAGATATATATATACACGACACACACACATAGATATATATGTATGTATATATGTATATATATCTGTACATATATATATATATATATATATATATATATATATATATAATATATATATATATAACCACACACACACACACACGTATATATATATATATAATATATATATAGTATATATATATATATATATACAGTATGATAGTATGTATATACATATATTATATATATATCTATATTATATATATATATATACATATATATATATTATATATATATCATATATATTATGTTGTCTGTATATATATATATATATATATATATATATATATATATATATATATATTATATAGTGTGTGTTGTGTCTATAATATATATATATATCTCTATATATATATATATCTATATATCTAGATATATATCTATATATATATATACACATACTACGGCATACATATATACATATCAACTACATAATAATATATCTATATATATATATATATATATATATCTATTATATTTATATGTTATTGTATGCACCCTATATATATATATATCTATATATATATTTTATATATCTATATATGCATATCTATAAATATATATATATCACACACACATATCTATATATATACACACACATATATATATATGTATGTATATATTTATATATAATATGTATGTATGTATGTAGGTATGCCTGTGTGTGTGTGTATATATATATATATATATATATATGTATATATATATATTGTGTGTATATATATATATTATATATATATATATGTGTTGTGTGTGTGTGTGTGTGTGTGTGTGTGTGTGTGTGTGTATTTATATACATATATACATATATACATATATATATATATATATATATATGTATATATGTATATATATATATATGTATATATATATACATATATGTATATATGTATATATGTCTATATATATATGTATTGTAATACCCCCAACCCAAAGAGGGGTCACACCGCCAGGACTCCCTGGGGAGGTCCTTAGGGCTCTTGAAGCTTGAGGGTTTGAATTAGTATTTAGATAGTCATTCTAGAACGAAACTGTAAGAGTTTTCCCTCTTTAAGCGACGTTTTAAGGTCTTAGCGCAACTAAGGGTACCTGTAAACTAGTAAGAAGGTATGATATGTAGAAAATAACTCGAATCATCGCCTCGGGTCACCCGCCCTAGCTTACGAAAGGTCAAACTAACTAACAAGGTTATGATAATACATATATAGATACAGAGTCGACTACATGCTTACACATACAACAATGAGCTTAAATATTTACAACATGATAGGCATCAAACACTTTGCAAGGCTGGCAAAGGATTTATGATGGGTCGACATCAAAATAACTCCAAACATCCTTTAGACCTGCTCAAACTGGACCTAGAAAAGGGAATAAGTAAAGGGATGAGCAGCCACATGCTCAGTGGGAATTCCTTGACTCCTTAAAACCAAAATAGTTACAGGTAATAATACTAATAGTAGCCACATATCACGTATTTGTACTTTACTATCATATTAGGCAATCCTAGCCTCCATGGAAAGATCACCACCCTTAGATTTCATTCTAACCAATCAACTCATTTCTAGGCCCTTAATGACCAAGCTTCCTTACTAACAAGCATTTAGACACATAATCAAGCAAGCAACAAGGATTGAGTAAAATGTTTTCAAACTCACTTTGGACAACGAAGTGACTTATGTTGCTTTCCAAGAATGGTTTATAAGTCACGTTAGTTTCCTCAAGACTCATAATTCTTTTTAAAAGTTTCTAAATTACTTATGTTGGTAAGAAAGACTTGATAAGAGCTTTCTCTCCCAGTGTATACACTTTTGAAAGCTGAAAAGATCTTTGCTTAACTGGAATATAGCTATATTCCCTTAAAAACTTCATTTAAACCATACTTGGAATCGCATTCATAAAACACGCAAGTAAGCTTTCTTTCTTTTCTTAAAAATACTATACTTAGCCTCTTGAGGTTTACATTCTTTAAAAGGAAATCTCTTTCATTTCAGTCCTCTAATGACCCTTATGAGCGTTTCAAATCTTATTTAATATGGCCTCATAATGGCCCTTAAAAATATTTCTTTTCTGAAATACTTAAAAAGGCGAAATGTCAATTGCTTTTCTTATTTACTAGGAACATAATCATAGCATAAAATCATCATAATGTGCTGGCTAGAGGAGTTCCACCCTCGCCCTAAGTGAGATCATCACTCACAGCTCACGTTATCCCCGGGGTGTAACATAACATTGGCCAAAACGCGTCTCAATAGAGTAGTTCTAACTTCGATATTGTCCTCTGTTGGGGCAACAACTCATGCCTAATCTTACATCCAGTCCCCCCCCACGGTTTTATTACGCATCACTCATTATCGTGCATTATCTTTAGAGAAATAGCTCACGCTATCTTTGCGTCCAGTTTCCAGGAACAGCTCGCACCCTTTTTGCGTCCAATTTCTAATATTACCTTTGGGGGATACAGC
>JAKOGI010003017.1:10000-17500 GCA_029747015.1 Carnegiea gigantea | reverse complement strand
AGGGTTGTTTGGAAATGATGTTCTGAAGCAAATCTCGAAAACCGTTTCAAGAAGTGTTAGATTGAGACTTTCAAGATTGGCATATTAAGAAGAATCTAAAAGATAAAACCTAAATCAAATCGAGACTTCTTGTTGTAAGAATTAGTCATCTTGTCGAGGATGGATGTGCAACTCCAAACACCTTGATCACCTTGATTACTCGGGTGATCTTGTATCGCTGAATGTAGGAACTTGGTCTTTAAGACTTAGTCAGCTGTTGTCGAGATTTGTTGTGTGCTGATCTTTGTGTCACTGAAGCTTGGAACCTGTTATTAAAACTTGTTCTCAACATTTAGTAGACAGAACAGGTAAGTAGGATCAATACAAACAACTGTGTAGGACCTGTTTGGAAAGCTTGTTTGGAACAACATTACTCAAGCAAGTATGCTACACTTGGATTTGTTATCATCAAAACTTTATACAGTTAGTTCAACAATTTCCCCCTTTTTGATGATGACAAACTAAGTGACCATATTGACAAGAAAAAGATTTTATTTCGTAAGTGCCTTGAGTGCTGATATATATCCACACAGGTGCTAGGTCAGTCAAAAAACATATGTAAGTATAAAGACTAATGACTCAACCGTTCAACTCAACCAACCGTTCAACTCAACCTAGGTCCACTTATCTTTCTCCTTTTGGCATCATTAAAAAGGTACAAACAACAGTCAGAACATGGTGTTTGCAAGTGAATCACATAAGACATAGCAAGAGATAAGCAAGACATAACAGAACCAGATATGTCATTGAAAGTCCGGAAGGTGCAATACAAAAAAAAAGGAAACACAGAAAGAGACGGGGAAGAGAACTCTAGGAAACATCCGATGAGAACAGGTTACAAGGGGTGATTATGGCTGCAGAGGAGGGAGTTTGGTAGCGAGGGAGGAGAGAAGGGCAAAGAGATCTTTATGACGCTTGGCAGATAGCGCCTTCTCTCCTTCCAGGGCAGCCTTGACGGCTGTGAGCTCATCCTTGAGGCGGGAGTTATCCTCTAAAACAGCCTCAACTTTGACTGATGACCTCCCAGAAACAGGAGGTCTGGGTGTTCGGCTCCCCTATTTGGAGACCGAGCCCTCAGCCAGAGTATATCCACACCCCATGAGGGTGTCACGCCCTATCTCATCAATCACTTGAGTAGCCACCCTCCTTTTGAGCTCTATCCCAAAGTGCTCAAAAACTCTCGTCAGTAGAAAACCATACCCAAGATCATGTGCCCGGGTGGTGTTTGCAATACGCCCAATATGGCGGATCATAAGAACAGAAAGGTTGATGGGTTCCTCCCTATCCAAAAGATCCACCAGGCACTGATCAAGAGCATCAGCCTGGTTTCTATCTTGACCTCTTGGGATGATGTTCTTTATGACAAACATAAAGAGCAGTTGGTGCAGAGAGGTCATCTCACCCTTCTTCACGGATGTGGGTGTTTGTAGGCCCTGGTTTTGACTCAACCGCTATGAAAGCTCCAGCAGCCTGGCTGTCCCTAGGACAGACTTATCCTCCCTCACATACACGTCAAAGCCAAGTGAGGGAACACCCAAAATCGTACCCAGAGTTTGTGCATCAAATTGCACCTGTGTATCACCAATTTTACTTGTAACCACCCCTTCGGTGACGGCACAATTGGCATAGAACTCAGCCAATTCTGGTACAGAACACCTCAGCTGGGTGTTCGTGAAGAGGTCCAGCCAGTTCTGGGTACGCAGCTTCTGTAGGAACACCCCCCACCCCTGTTCCTCGAAAAATTGAACTCTCACTATCTTCCCCCTAACTACATTGCGCTTAAGCAGATGCGTAATCTTGGTAGAACAGGAGAGGCAGTAGACTTTTTGGCTCTTTTGGGGGGAGGAACAGAAGAAGCATTCTCGGGTTTAGCTGATTTTGAGACTGGAGCAGTAGAGGTCTTTCTTTTGCGAGGGGGGAGAGTGGAGGTTTTCTTGGAAGGAAGAGAAGGAGATTGAGTTTGTTCTTCTGAGGACTCGGAGAACACCGGGGTCCCCTGTTCAAAGAGGGTGTTCTTAGTAGCAGAGGAATCTGAAGAATCCTCAGAGGAGGAGGAAAATTTAAAGGCTAGACACTTCTTATTTCACAGACTAACAATCAAGGAGCGTACCTGTTCTTGCTGCTTGATCTTGGAGGAGATTCAACGGTAACAAGATAATAAAGGCAATCATATTAAATTTAAACGAATGCCAGCAGCTGCACATAATGAACATATACTAAAATAGCACAGAATTGATTGCAAATAATTTTTATTAAACACATTGTACCTTTAACCTATGGAAGTTACAAACAGGGGGAGAGAACAGGATCCTTAGGTTGTTTCAATCAAACCTAGTTCAAGTCTATTTTTCTCAAATTGATCTCTACTTAGCGCCTTGATGAATATATCAGTAATTTGGTTTTCTGTGGCACAAAAATTCATTGAGATCAACCCTTTTTCAATATTGTCTCTTAAGAAATGATGACGTATGTCAATATGTTTAGTTCTTTTATGTTGACACGGATTTTTGGCAATATTAATTGCACTTGTGTTATCACAAAAAATAGGTATGCATCCAGTGTCAACACAAAAGTCTTTGCGTTGTTGTCTTATCCACAGTAATTGAGCACAACATGAAGCAGCTGCAACATATTCAGCTTCTGCTGTGGACATGACAACTGAATGTTGTTTCTTGGTTGCCTAAGATACCAAACAAGGTCCAAGGAAATGAGCCATACCTGTGGTGCTTTTTCTATCAACCAGGAAGCCTGCATAGTCAGCATCAGCATATCCAACAAGATCAAATTGCAACCTCTAGGATACCATAGAGCTAAATCAGGTGTATGTTTTAAATACCTTAGTATCCGTTTAACAGCTTTAAGGTGACTTTCTTTAGGATTAGACTGAAAACGGGCACATAAACCAACACTGAAAACAATGTCGGGCCTACTAGCGGTAAGGTATAAGAGTGACCCTATCATGCCCCTATAGAGTTTCTCCTCAACTGAAGGACTCCCATCATCCATTACCAACCTGGTAGAAGGCGAAATAGGAGTATCAATGGGCTTGGCCGACTCCATTCCAAAACGCTTAAGTAGTTCCTTAATATACTTTTGTTGATGGATCATAGTGCCGTTTGAAGTTTGCTTAATCTGTAAGCCTAAGAAGAAGTTAAGCTCACCCATCATGCTCATTTCAAACTCACTCCTCATCATTTTTGAAAATTCATTGCATAAATCATGATGAGTTGCCTCAAATATGATGTCATCAACATATACTTGGATAATCAACAGATGTTCCCCCTTAGATTTTAGAAACAAGGTATTATCTACCTTGCCTCTTCTAAAATCATTTTCAAGTAAAAAGCTTGACAATCGTTCATACCAAGCTCTAGGAACTTGTTTTAGACCATAAAGAGCTTTGTCAAGTTGAAAAACATGGTTTGAAAATTCACTGTTTTCAAAACCAGGGGGCTGTTTGACATATACCTCTTCTTTAAGGTATTCGTTTAGGAATGCACTTTTGACATCCATTTGATATAGCTTGATCTCCATATGAGCTGCAAAGGCTATTAGGATACGAATCGCCTCAATCCTAGCAACAGGTGCGAAGGTTTCTTCATAATCGATCCCTTCTTCCTGATTGTAGCCTTGAACCACCAGCCGTGCCTTGTTCCTAGTGACTGTTCCGGACTCGTCCAGCTTGTTCCGAAACACCCACTTGGTTCTAATGATTGTTCTATCTGCAGGCTGGGGTACAAGGTGCCATACCTTGTTGCTTTCAAATTGGTGAAGCTCTTCTTGCATTGCTGTGACCCAATTTGCATCTGCAAGAGCTTCATTGACATTCTTTGGCTCAATGTTAGAGAGAAATGCATAGAAAGCACAAAAGTTCTTAAGCTTAGATCTCGTTTGCACCCCAGTATTTATATCAGACAAGATTTGATCAAGGGGGTGTGAAGATGATGCTTCCAAGGTCGTGGAGTTAGGGGATCCACAGACACACTTTCTACTCTGGCTTGGATACTTGAAGAATCAGGTTCAGAAACAGCTCTTGAGCCTGTTCCTGCACCTGTTTGCAGGCCTGTTCCTGAGGAACTGGACTGGTGTTGTCCCAAACAGGGTTCAACGTTGCTTCCCCCTATTTGGTCCTCACCTTGCCTGCCGTTATGAGGAATAGCTTCAGGACCCGTTTTCTCCACGGTGTTCTTACCTTGTTCATCTTGGTGCAACACTTCTTTTCGAACAAGACCTAATTCAAATCCTTCCTCCTGTGCATCATTCTTGCTCAACGAGTTAGATTCATCAAAAAGCACATGCACACTTTCCTCAACACGCAAGGTTCTTTTGTTAAACACTTTGTACGCCTTACTATGTGAGGAATAACCGAGAAATATTACCTCATCCCTCCTAGGATCAAACTTCCCTAAGGCATCCTTCCCATTGTTATGCACAAAACACCTACAACCGAATGTTCTTAAATGCATGATGTTGGGCTTTCTACCTTTGAAAAGTTCATAGGGAGTTTTTGTTCAAAATAGGTCTAATCATGCATCTATTTATAATGTAGCATGATGTGTTCAAAGCTTCTGCCCAAAAGTTCCTAGGAAGACCACTAGCAATAAGCATTGTTCTAGTCATATCTTCTAGGGTGCGATTTTTGCGCTC
The DNA here is from genome assembly GCA_029747015.1 of Carnegiea gigantea. NCBI lineage: Eukaryota > Viridiplantae > Streptophyta > Magnoliopsida > Caryophyllales > Cactaceae > Carnegiea > Carnegiea gigantea. Next base: position 12,814 of record JAKOGI010003017.1, on the reverse strand, counting down.
AACCACCCCATTCTGTTGGGGTGTTCTTGGGGCTGAGAAGTTATGATCAACACCATGTGCATTACAATAGTTTGTAAAGCTTGCATTTTCAAATTCAGTACCATGATTAGACCTTGAACTAACTAAAGAGTGTCCTACTTTCCTTTCAACCCTTTTGAGAAAGGTAATAAAATTCTCAAAAGTTTCATCCTTGGATGCCAAGAATAGGGTCGAAGTAAATCGAGAGTAATCATCCACTACAACCAGCACATACCTCTTCCCACCTCTACTTGCTATCCTCATAGGACCACATAGATCAATGTGTAACATTTCGAGAGGTCGGGTAGTGCTAACATAAATTTTTGATTTAAAAGACGATCTGACTTGTTTGCCTTTTGCACAAGCTTCACAAACCTTGTCATCATTGAATTTGATGGAAGGTAGTCCAACAACTAGGTCTTTGGAAACAAGTTTGTTCAAAAGAATGAGACTTGCATGACCTAGTCTCTTGTGCCAGAGCATTATATCATCATTTAAAACGCTCAAACAAGTCATATTGTTTTGGGGAAGTGTGGAAATATATACTTTGTAAACATTTTTGTGACGCTTCCCCCTTAACACTACATCTCGTGTGTTTGAGTTTACAACCAAGCAACGTGTTGGTGAGAACACTACCAGGTTGTTCTTATCACACAGTTGGGACACACTAAGCAGATTGTGTTTTAAGCCATCAACTAGATAGACATTATCAATTGAGTGGGAATGGGACTCACCAACCCTACCTATACCGGCAATTGTCCCAGACTTGCCGTTTCCAAACGCTACACTCCCACCATCCGAAGCTGTAAGTGAGAGAAAGTTGGATTTTTCACCGGTCATATGCCTCGAACACCCACTATCAACATACCACAACTGCTTGTTTTCAAGGTTGTTCCCTAGGCTGTTTGCTGGGTTGTTTGCTGGGTTGTTCTCTCTCACTTCAGCCTGCAAAACAAATCAAGGGTTAGTTTTGAGAACCCAGATCCACTTGGGTCCCATTCTTTAGACAGATAAATCTCATCTTTCCTAATCTAGATTTGTTTTACATAACCTTCATTTCTTTCAATGACATACCTTCTTGAAGGACAAGTGTATCGATAATGACCGGTTTTACCACAATGAAAGCAAACAATATTTTCAGGTAATCCAACATACTTTCTATTAACTGGGTAAGAGGTCCTTTTAGGAGCAAAACCTAGTCCCTTTTTATTTTGACTGTGGTGAGTGTTTAGCCATTCAAGCGCTTTTGAGGACTTGTTCCATAGCCTGTTTGTGGCGAGATCAGATTTCAATTTTTTTTATTTTCGCCAACAGGTTCTTGTTTTCGACAAGTAAGGACTCAACCTTTTCTTTCAACTCTAGGGATTCCTTTTCTGCTTTGGCTAAAGTAACAGAGTGAGTCTCTTCTTTCAAGATCAGGGATTCATTGAAGTTTTGGTGTAAAAAGGATATTTTCTTTTCAACCTCGAGTTTTTCACTCTTGAGGATCTCATTTTCTAGTTCTAGGTCTCGGACATCTCTTTTCAATTCTACACAAGTATCCATCAATGAATACAACAATTCTTCAAGAGTTGCCTTATTGAGACCACGTACCTTGTTCTTGAGATCAGTAAGGCTGTTTGTTGACTCATCATCTGAATCCGGGTCACTTTGTGCCATGAGAGCTACAGCACCTTCATCAGTTTCAGACTCTTCTTCATCTTCAGAGGAGTCACCCCAGGCAGCCAGCATTGCTTTCGAGAATCGTTTCCCAGAACTGTTTGCAGCTTGTTTTCTACCTTGTTTCCTGGGGTGTTCGTGCTCTTGCTCTTCTCGAAGTAAGGGACATTTTTTCACTATGTGGTCTGTTTTGCCACATTTGAAACACCCAGTAAACTGTTCTCGGGGGGTGCTCCTGGTTTTGTTGAAATCCTTCCTTTTGTTGTTTTCTTTGACTTTCTTGAAGAATTTCTTGAACTTTCGAGTCATCATAGCCATCTCTTCTTCCTCAAGATCAGAATCATCATCTTCTTGTGCTTTTAAAGCAAGTCCTCGATCTTTCTTCATCTCCTCTTTCTGTTGAGAATTTTTTCTCAGTTCGTATGTTTGGAGATTACCAATCAACTCGTCTAGGGTGATCTTATTCATGTCTTTGGCTTCTTGGACGGCTGTTACCTTGGCTTCCCATGATCGAGGCAAAATCCTTAGAATTTTCCTTACCAGCTCTTCAGTGGTGAAGGATTTTCCCAGGGATTTTAACTCGTTTGTTATGTGAGTGAAGCGGGTATATATATCCATCACATTCTCACGATCACCCATATCAAAAAACTCGCATTGTCTCATGAGTAACTCAATACGTGATTGTTTGGCTTGACTTGTTCCTTCATGAGCTACTTATAAAGCATTCCATATTTCTTGAGCTGACTCACATTCTGAGATGCGAGTATATTCATCGGGTCTTAGGCCAAAATAGAGAAGTTTCTTGGCCTTGGCATTCTTTTCCATTTTCTTGTAATCCTCAGCATCATATTCAGTAGGATCTTTGGGAACCTTTTTTCCATCTTCAAGAACTTTCGTGGGAAAAAGGGGCCCGTTCTTGATGAGCATCCATAACTCGTAATCTTCAGCTTGTATATAGTTCTCCATCCTGTTCTTCCACCAACTGTAGTGTTGGCCATTGAAATAAGGTGGTCGAGTGATGGATTGGCCCTCAAGTATGCCTTGTGGTGTACTCATTTTCAGAATCTTTCAAGGTGTTAACCTTTTAGAAGAGAACCTGCTCTGATACCACTTGTTGAATTCTAAGAGTACATGACC
>JAKOGI010003017.1:0-5000 GCA_029747015.1 Carnegiea gigantea | reverse complement strand
TATAAACGGCTTAGCGAGTTAACCGTTTTTTATGGTTATTTTCTCCCTAATAAGGAACTCCTTATCAACAAAATCCTTTACAAAAAATGGTTTTCAAAATTTGATTCCAAATCTGGATTTTATCAGATAAAGCTAAAGGAATCAGCTAAAGCACTGACTGCATTTAGCACACCACAAGGGCAATACATATGGAATGTAATGCCAATGGGACTAAAAAACGCCAAACGAATCTTTCAACGAAGGATGGATAATATCTTTAACGATTATTCTGACTTCTGTCTTGTTTACGTTGATGATATTCTCATTTTTTCGGCTTACATTGCAGATCATGCTATGCATTTGATGAAATTCATTCAGAAAAGCCGCGATCATGGTATAATATTATCTGCAAAGAAAGCAAAAATCGCAAAAGAACAGATAGAGTTCTTAGGTCTTAAAATTGATCAAAGAGGGATTGAAATACAACCTCATATTTGCGAAAAAATTGCAAATTTTCCTGATAGGTTGACCGATCGAAAACAAGTAGAAAGATTTTTAGGTTGCCTAAACTACATCAGTGATTTTATCCCTAACCTAGCTTGGTTAAGAGGACCCTTACAAGATCTCTTAAAAAAGAGCATGAACCAACAGTGGCAAGACTACCACATAAGCCTAGTATAACAGCTAAAAAAGTTGTGCATTTTATTGCCTAAATTAGCAATTCCTGAATCAGGAGACCAACTAATAGTTGAAACCGATGCATCAGACGAGTATTGGGGAGGTGTCCTCAAAACTAGAAAGACTGATGACCAAGAACATATCTGTAGATATGCTAATGGTAGCTTTAAACCAGCTGAAATCAACTACCATAGCAATGAAAAAGAGCTATTAGCTTTAAAGAGTAGTTTTGCTAAATTTCACTTCTTTATATTACCAGTTAGATTTCTTGTCAGAACTGATAACACTCATATGAAGGCTTATATTTTTAATAAGCTGCCATGCACTCCTGAATATAAAAGATGCCATAGATGGCAACAACACTTTCAGGAATATCAATTCGATATTGAACATATCAAAGGTAAGAATAATCATCTTGCCGATTTTCTTAGCAGGGAAGCAAAGGCAGAAAATTGAGCCTACCAAGGACATCAAAGTCCTACTAGAGAATCAGCACAAGAGCGAATAATAGAGCTTCAGCAAGCCTTGTACGAGGATGTTCAGCCTCGCATCTTGCAAGCATTATCTAGCTTGGATGATATTATTGCAATTAAAGCCATAGAAATGGATGAAGCAGTTCATCAGACATTTCTCCAGACCTTTGAAAAGGTTAAAATATTTCAAGAAGAAATATTCGGTGGAGAAGCATCCCAGACTACTTTCGAAACGAAAGGCAAGGCTGCGATGTCACCCGAATCCTCGGAAGTAGAGGAGGATGAGTTCACCCTCATCATGCCTAAGGCCATGAAGCCTTTAGAAGAGCCAACCATTAAAAAGGCTTTAACAATGGAGCAATATTGCCCTTATACTAATTGGGTATATTCAGCCAAGAGTACTAACAGTCAAATTATTGACACATCTGGATTATATCCCAGAATCTATTTTCTTGCAGGAAGCGACACCAATGAAGTGTCAAAAGCAGTCATTTATGGCTATTGCGGGAGTATTACTAGCTCTCCTGGAAATCGTGAAATTCTTGGATTACATAAGGCTATTATTGAGGTCGTCAAGAAATTCAGAAAGAGTTCTCAATCAGACATGGTTGTTCTCAAGTTTCTTTCAGCCAGCCCAGAGGTTCTCCCAATACCAGTCCCAGGATGGTTGTTTGTTCAACTCTGTTCTCGCAACAGAGCTAACATTAAAATTCGTGCAGGAAAGAACCTAGAATGTCTAGACATTAATGAGTTATGGATAAGCCATCGAAGGGCAGAAGGATTTGCTGTCCTACTCAAAAAATTATCTCATATTAGAGAGACTAATAAAGGATTCATGTACAATGCTCCCAGCAATACATTCGTTTTTGCAGAAGACAATTGCATACCTCGATACGATGCTGTCAATAAGATAAGCAGTAGTATTAGAATTATTACTTCTTGCCGTATTCTAGGCAGTTTTCCTACACAAGTGCACCTTTGCAGTCTACTTCACAAAGAAAAGACACCAGGGTGTAGTATTTGTCCACGTCGCATGTAAGGAAGCGTGTTGGACCCACCGCCAGAAAAGCATCTTTCTCGAAGAAAAGGGCAGAATAATTGTGGCCACAATCAACGGTTCAGATCACGCTGCAGAAAAGTAGCTCAATTATTGTACGAAAAGAGTCGTCAGATAGTACTATCAACAGTACTAGCTGAGTCATAAAGCATCCAATTATTGTACGAAAAGGAATGCATTATTTTTACTTTTATTAAAGGTGATGTAACTTGTCAGCCCTGAAGGTCTATTTAAGGAATGCTCTTATATTTGCAAGGGGCATTGGCAATTAGAGAGAGAAAGAAAGAAAAACAAAAACAAAGAGAGAGAAGGAAAGTATGAGTGAGTAGAAACTCCCTTAGGGAGTAGAGTGATCTTAAAAGATCAATGTAATATTGCCAACAGCAATAAAACTCTTAGTTTTCGTATATCTGTGTTAACAAAATCCTTCAACATATCAGTACATCTAGAGTACCTTTGGTTTGCCAGGAAGTAGCCACGGACAGGAGGTCATTGGCGAAGAGGCAGTGCCTAGTAAGGTATTGATTGAACGTATGTTTAATGATGTTCTTAATTCAGATATGCTTTTACTAATTGTTTTATTGATGCATGTAGCAATGTTATTATTGATTTTTCTTGATTGCTCGAAACCTAGATTTTACTCATGAATCCCCTTTCAATAGAACAACGACAGGCAAAAGCAATTATTGACGAAGCCTTAGCAAGGTGTAAGAATGAACGAGAAAATACAGAGTTTTTAATTCAGGTTAAGAAAGACCTATTAAGAGTAACTCAACAAGGACGAGAAGCCCTTAATGATGAGGCATTTGATCATCCTCTAGTTCTAGCAGGTGGAGAAATCATCATCCCTAGCCCACGAACAATTTTTGAATATGAGGAACAATTTCACCTCAACTCTTTAAACTTACAAGTTGAGTTATAAGGATAACTAAATGAAGTTGCTTCTTTTATTGATAATATACTTAGAAGGCATAAACAAAATTATGATTATAAGTATCAAAGCTTTAGAGAACGAAGAAGGCTAAAAAGGTCTAAAAATCATTCTGAAAGTAGTAGTTCTCATGATTAAAAAGCTATTTGAAAAGATCCGCAAATGGTATCAGAGCCATAACCCATGTCTCAGAATACAAGAGAACAAATTACCTGCATGGAAATATATGCTCGAGCAAGCAGAGTTGGCTAATGAAATATGGTATGTAGAGCCTTAAATAGCAAGTCCTGCTCGTGAATCATTATCAGACTTAAGTGATGGATAGAGCAAGCACAAGCATAGAAATTCCGTATAAGGAATTATGGAAACAAATGTTAACTGGTCAAACTATTAATGCTAAGTTAGAAAGCATATATGAAGGCCTAGGAGAAGTTCAAAAGCTAGTTCTAGAAAGGACTAAGCCAAAAGAAGAACAAAGAATTGTGCGTAGATGCGTACACTTCAATCCTGCATGTGGCCCAACTCAACCAGGTTATCCTTCCATAAGCAATATGGTTAGAACGTTCTATTCTCTAGAAGAGCTCGAAAGATCCACTACAAGAAAATTGATTTTTTGTAGCAAATTTAAATTTGCTACAATAATCTAAAAGTAGTAAAATAATTGTAGCATATTTAATATTGCCACAAAAAGTTGAGTGTGTTGTGGCAATTAGCCAAAATTGCCACAAAAGACATTTATGTTTTTTAAAAATGGGTTAGTTTTAGAGGAAAATTTTTATCTAGTGAACAGAATTCCCTCCTTCGTTTTTCTTTAATTTGTATTTATTAGAATGCCTTGAATCTGTTTTTAGCCCCCTTCTGCAGACTTTAGGCGGTGGTTTTCCTTTTTCTTCCCCCTGACTCAAATATTTGAGGTTTGACTTTAATATTCTAGGTTTTCTTCTATTTTCAGCCAAAACCCATTCGTGCTTGCAATCTCCACGCTTATACGGTTTTACCTTCCCATTCTCTGCCTTCACTGCTCATACTCTGCCAACGTCTTCTTCTAATCAGCTTCCATATCTCAAGGCAACTTTAAGCAATTAATTTCAATTGGGTAAGTCTTCCTCTAATTGTATTTTCAGTGTAAGCCGTAGATATAGTCAAATTCGAATTTAGTTATCGATCTCCTTGTGCGCCTGCAGTGATTCAATTGTTCATGCGTCTCACCAACTTTTACTTCTCCGTTATTGTTGCTTGTTCAACTGAAGGTATTTGTTCTTTCTCCCTCTCTTTGAAAGTATGATCGTACTAATTTTTGGTAGTGGGTGAATTTTTTTCTGTATTAATTCCAACTGGTATGCGAAAGACATCCATTGAGTTTTATAATTTTGGATATTTGAAGAACTTTGTTGATTGGCAGACAATATTTCGTTAAGGAGATGGATTTTTGGATATAGTTCTGTGAAATGGATTTTTGGTGGTCATTTTACTGCTTTCATCTTGTTGTTTATGTCCTGTGTGTTTCTATTTTAGTGCTGTGGCTGTCTGAGCTATGTTCTATTGCCATTGCCGTTCTGCTGTGCTGCTACTGCTGTGCTGTTGTTAGACAGTTACTGCTGTGCTGTTGCTACACAGTTACAACTCTGCTGTGCTGGTGCTATTATTGTTCTGTTGTTGTTAAAATTGTGATCTGATGGTGCTGTTCTACTCTTTTTACAATTCTTATGGGGTGTTAGTGTTCTGCTATGTTGTAATGAGGGCATCTCTCACAAGTACTCTCAGAACCAACAATCCGATTAGAAACATTCCCGTTTTCAGTAAAGATGACAAACAAAATGTCACCACCAGAATCAAACTTAACAGATGTGACATTAGCAAATTCCTAAGGTTGTGGTTGGTT
>JAKOGI010003016.1:0-71902 GCA_029747015.1 Carnegiea gigantea | reverse complement strand
GGGATCAAGACTACCATGCATTTCAAAGGGAAGCTCCAAGGAAGCAAAGGGAGCCCAAAATCTGGTCAGAATTGCGCTAAAATAGTCCAACAGTGCGTTGGGCACTTCACCCGAAAATTAACCCGGTTTGGGCCATCTTTTTGAGCAAGCTCCGGAAGGCATAATTTCCTGCACGCTTCACCATATTCAAGCTTAAAGAATTAGCTTTCTAACAAGAGCAACCACACCCAAATTGGAGTTCATTTGGATGGTCAAATTAGGCCCACAAGCACACGGTATTTTAGCCCAGGGCAGTTTGGACAGCCTTCACTATTTGGGTCATAACTTTTGATCGGTTGGTCCAATTGCCGCAAATGAACATTCCCTGGAAATGAAACATCCTGAAATTTCCAACAAGCCCAAGATCATCGAATTTGGCTGAGTATGCTGAGAGATATGCCTTCTGGAAGTTGGGCTTGCTGCAAGTGTGAACACACTTATTGCCAAACGTGTGAACATGGTTTTTCCTCCCTCATTTCGGCCTTGGTGCATTGTTCCTCCTACAAAGCTGAGTTCCTACTTCCCTAGCAAGGCTTGAATGTGTGGATTAAGAGGTACATGGATCTCCTTTTGTTGCTACCTCTTTTTCACACCTAAAGTCACCAAGAGACACACCTTTTCATCCTAGGTGCATCCGAATGAAGCAAGCAGCAAAGTGTACTTGTTTTTTTGTTTTTTCCTTCACATCTTTTCGTGAAATGTTATGTCTTTTCATTATGTAAGGCCTACCCTATATAAATGCCATAAATTGAGTTGCTTAGGATAAAAATCAAGTCATTCAAGTAATATAAAGCAAGTTCAAACAAAGAGTGTTTGTTCTCTTCTTTATAAATCCCTAGTTCTATATCTTGAGAGTGGCATCCTCAAGTGGTGTTCTAGGTTCCTCGTTCTCAACTTGGTGGTGATTAATTTTTGTATCCTAGTTGAGTTAAGGGATTGCCTAAGGTTTGGTTTAAGTGGCTCCGGAAGGATTATCTCAAACACAACCTTGAACTATCCTTTTTACTTTTCCTTGTTTTTCTCAATTATAAAAACCACAAAAATACTTAGCTTGGTCATTTGGGTGCTCCTATATACATTAGGTATCAATAAAAACAACTACCCTAATAAAGGAAATCATGATTAGGTGCCTATAGTTTAGAACCATCAAAACAAATTGTGCTTTGACTACTAGTTTCATTACACACCTGATTAGGCGAGTCTGAAACCTGGCCAGTGCCAACCAGCTTCAGCCTGCCAGACTTCCTGATCGGTCTAGGTATGCGCATATGAAGGGAGATAATCCCTATGATTGTAATTATCCATAATAAAGGCTCAATCAGAGAATAATTAATACGACAACAGTTTTCACAATTTATGTCTCTCTCTTATTTCGAAATAAAAAGAATTAAAATGCACATGCTCATTTGTTTTCAATTAGTTGTTTTTACTGTATAACGGTATATGTACCTGGCTTTGCTCATTTTTCCTATTGTTTATTTTCATTTTATTCTTTTTTAGCTAAGATGCCTACTTCTATCAAAACTTAAGGAAATGATAAATGATGTTTGGTTTCATGAGAAGTTGAGTCAGGGATCGTAGAGGCTCATAGTAGCAATCCTATCAACAATAAGCCCTTTCATTTTTCTATGTACTAAAGTAGAAATGATGTAATGTACTTTAGGGGTGCGTGTGTGCTTTGTTTCACTTTAACCTATTTTGGACTTAAGTACGACTCTATGGTGCGCTTGGTTTAATAATGAGACGTAATGGTATAACATGCTTAGGTGACTAGATGGTCCTATTTGTTGGGTACTTGGATTTTTGTGTTGCCTAGTCCTTAAGGGATGATGGCAACATTTCAAGCTTTGCCTTTTTCTGCTGTGCATAACCCTAGTTACTGGGTTAAATAGGACTAATCTAAAGGTCATAAGGCTTGGGGTGTTACGGTTAGGGCTAGGTTAGGGGTCACTGTGAGCCACAAGATGGGCATGCATTTTAAGTCGGGGTTAACAGGGTCATAGGAAGAAAGCAGCATTCCGACTTGTGTATGCCATGACTTGTTTTGTTTCTACATTTTATAAAGATGTGTAGATGTTGAATTGAGTGCTAGATATGTGAATTACTTATGTAAATAAAATTACTAGCTATGAGATGAGCTTTAACCATGGTGTATTTTAGATGGCATTTCCAAGCACACCTATTGATCTTTATTTGCTTCCTATGATGCCCAGGACCTTTGTCACAAACCATATTTCACACTTGGAGGCATTTATGCAGCAACACTTGTAAGACCCTTACTCCCCCTTTAACAATTCAGTCGTTAGGGGCCTTTCCTTACTTTGGACCTTACTCCATGTCGTGCCTCGGATCCATTATAGGGTGCGATGTCTTAACTTCTCCATGACTAGGGACCCTAGGGTAAACTAGGAGAGGTTTTAGGGACTTAGTGCTTGGGATGCTATCACGCAAGTGCTCCTAATGCATAAGTGGCTTGAGTAAGTAGGTACCCCACCCTAAGCTATCCCTTACTCCTTTCCAGAGTTGTTCTTTCCACTACCTCCAACTCCACATCCTAACCCTCTAGTAATCCCATCGCCTATATCACCTCCACTCTTTAACTAGGAGTTATTTGAGGGTTACCTTTCACTAACTAACTCAGATGAAGGGACTGAGCCTTTCCCCTCAACTCCTGACGACCTTAGGGACTCCATCGGAGTCCATGTTGTCATTGACATACTTGAGAACGCCAAGGTGGTTGTGGTGGTGACACACTACAAGCGTACGGGTGTTGTAGTTTTAGATTAAAATATGTTTCCCGTAAAGACCAATGCAATCTATTAAATTTTATCCTTCTACAATGGTAAGCAAAGTAAGTATGAAGTTAAAATATTTTCTGAAAAACTAATGTATCACTAGATGAATCCTAATTACTGATATAAGACATCTATCAATTAAAAATGCCTAGGGATTTGGTTCACCAATAATAAATTATATCCAATAAATTGAGTATGTGCTTTACTCTAATTTAGATGAATCAAACAAGAACAATCATACATAATTCAAATCTTTCTTTCAAAACTTGAATTGTTTAGACTAATCAAATTGTCAATCTTTTAAAGATTCTTGAATTAGTTTAAACAAAGAATTTAGATTGTCAATTTTCCTCACAACATGTAACTTTCTCTCAAAAATTACTATGTTAAGTCTAATCTTGTCTGTTCCAATAGCACATTTCTCCTTTCAGCGCTTCACCCAACTATTTAATAATTTGCAAGCAATTTTAGCCTAGGTTACCCACAATGTTCACAATGTAAGAGGAGCCCCAAAACATCCCCCCTTTAGCCAAGTCCATTCCGAACTAGTGCCCCCATGTTTTTCCAGAAGAGATCCCATCAGGCCTCTCACCTAAAAGGTTAATTCAGCATCATATTGACCTGATTTCAAGAGCCGTACTACTTAACAAACCAGCCCATAGAATAAAGCCCAAAGACATCAGGAGATATAAAGGCAAGTTGAGGAGTCACCAGCCAAGGGGATGGTAAGGGAAAGCTTAAGTACTTGTGCTGTGCCAGCCTTGTTGGTACCCAAGAAAGATGAGAATATAAGGATGTGTGTGGACAACAAAGCCATCAACAAGATTACTATTAAATACAAACATCCTATCTCAGAATGGAAGATATGTTGGATGAGCTTGATGGCTTAAGGATATTTCAAAAGTTGACCTGAGGAGTGGCTATTATCATATTAGAATCAGGGAGGGTGATGAATAAAAGACAACATTTAAAACTAAGGCAGGCTTATATGAATGGTTAGTTATGCCTTTTGGCTTGTCTAATGCACTAGCACATTTATGAGGTTAATGAACCATGTCTTCAGGTCCTTCATTAGTAGATTTGTGGTGGTCTACTTTGATGATATCCTCATTTACAGCAAGACAGAAGAAGATGACTTAAACCACCTCAAACAAGTCATTTAAGTCATGAAAAGGGAGAAACTCTACGGGAACCTTAAGAAGTACACCCTTAACACTCATGAGGTCACTTTCTTGGGGCATATAGTCACTACCAATGGATAAAAGCAAGGTGAAAGCTACTAGGAGCTGGGTACCTAAGAGCATCCATGATGTGAGAAGTTTTCACGGGTTAGTATCCTTTTATCGAAGGTTCATGAAAAACTTTAGTACTATTACGGCTCCCATGACTGAAGTTATTAAAGTAATTTCATTTCAATGGAATGCAAAGGCACAGTAAGCCTTTGAGAAGAACAAATAGAAGCTAACTCAAGCACCAGTCCTTGCTTTGCCATGCTTTGAAAAGGTCATTGAGGTTGAGTGTGATGCCTGTAGAGTAGGCATTGGTGGACTTCTGACCTAAGAGGGCAAGCCTCTGGCCTTCTTTAGTGAAAAGCTTTGTGAATCCAAGAGAAGATACTTAACCTATGACAAGGAATTTTATACAATCATCAAGTGCTTAGAGCATTGGAGTTATTATCTTATAGCTACTGAGTTCATACTCCACTCCGACCATGAGGCACTCAAGTACATCAAAGTACAGCACAAGCTTAATGCTAGGCATGCCAAGTTGGTGGAGTACCTCCAATCATTCCATTTCACCTTCAAGCATAAATCAGGTAGATTGAATCAAGGGGCAGATGGACGGTCTAAGAGGCATCTCTTGCTATTTCAACTTGAAACTTATATTTTAGGCTTTGAGCATCTGAAGCCTTTATATGAACAAGATCAAGATTTTAAGGAATTGTTTGAGTACTGCAAACAGAGACCCAAGGAAGGCTACCTGATCTAGAATGGGCACTTATTTAAGGGAGCCAAATTATGCATTTCAACGTGTGGAACAAGGAAGCTGCTGATCAGAGAGCCAAATTATGGGTACTTCTGGCCAGGCATGTCCAAGGATGTTCAAGGCATCATCAAGAGTTGTGCCACTTGTTAAGCTGCCAAGAGCCACACCTTGCCTCAGGGGCTTTATACTCCATTACCTGTACCTTAAGGCCCCTTGACTGATGTTAGTATGTATTTGATCCTAGGGTTGCCAGGGACTTAGAGGGGAAAGGACTCTATCTTTGTCATTAGGGACAGGTTCTCCAAAATGGCTCATTTCGCAGCCTATTTTAAAACCGATGATGCTGTCCAAGTGGCTGGGTTGTATTTTAAGGAGGTGATGAGGTTACATGGGGTCCCAAGGTCAATTGTTTCAGATAGGGATGCTAAGTTCCTAAGCCACTTTTGGCTTACCCTATGGAAGAAGCTAGGAACAAAGCTCAAATTTAGTACAACCTATCATCCTCAAACTGATGGCCAGACGAAAGTCACCAACAGGACCTTAGGAGTTCTTTTGAGGGCCTTGATTAGGAGGCCAAGGCATGAGATCTGTTACTGCCTTATAGGAGTTTGTATACAATAGAGCTCCCCACAAGACCACTGGCCTATCTTCCTAAAAGACCGCCTATCTTCCTAAAAGACCGCTTATGGAGTTGATCCTTTCACTCTAAGAGACCTGGTTCTAATAGCCATTGAGGGGAGGCCAAGTGTGGAGGCTAAACAGAGGGTGAAGGAGATTCAGGCTTTGTATGATAAAGTCAGAGAGAAGATTGAAAAGAGCAATGCCAAGTACCAAACTCGAGCAAACAAACATAGAAGGAAGATTGTTTTCTAACTAGGGGACCTTATATGGATTCATTTGAGAAAGGAGAGGTTCTCTCAGAAAAGGAAGTCCAAGTTGACCCCAAGAGTATATGGCCCCTTTGAGATTCAAGAAAGGATCAATGATGATGCTTACAAGGTGGAACTTCCAGGAGAATATGGGATTTCAACCACCTTTAATGTAGCAAATTTGAGCCCCTACTATGATGATCTCTCCCTTGACAATTTGAGGTCAAATTCTTTTCAACAAGGGGAGGATTATAGAGACCCAGCTCATACAAACTAAGTCCAGCAATCTCAATCAAGTAAGGGTGATGTTTAGGTAATAGTTTAGCAAGTCTTGAGCCAAGAAGATTAGTTTAGTGGTGACCCATACAGGCCAATTCAGTCTTTGGTCTGTTACTTAGTTCGATGATCAGCAAATTTTTAGGAAGTAACTTAGTTCCATTACTAGCTAAATCATCAGCTGATAATTGAAAAAAGTTGCTTCAATTTTTGAGAACTCAGGTCAGTCAGCACAGTAGCACACTCAGTCTAGTTAGTAAGTATCCCTAGATTCCAGTCCAGCACAGCAGTGTTTTAAGAGTCAAAGATGACTCATCTTTGCAGCAAGCTTTTGGGATGTTTAAGGGCATAAACGGGTGTCTAAAATATTATCAAATAAGGCACTAAAATAGTTCATTCAACTAACATTGCACTAGCTTTTAACTAGCACAAAATCAAAGAAAATACCCTTTCATCCATTGGACACCTAGTTGCTATACTTGCTCACATGATGGGCTAGTCATCAAATCAACATCTACAAATGGCTCCTCAAGACCATCATTAGCAGCAGTTAGATGCTACCAAGGCTTGACGCCTCAATAGTGGAGATTAGCAAAGGAATTAGGTGTCAAAGATTAGTTTAAGCTGCTATTTTTAGGCAGTTTTTGTTTGACCTTATTTTACTGTCTTAGTTTGTTCCTGTTTTCTATTCTAGTCATTAAGAGAGGGTGTAAGGCTGAGTATAAAAGCCTCATTTTTAGTTGTAATACTCGGTTGATGAATGACTAAAGGCGAGCATAGCTCCTTGCCTCTTAAAATCCTCTCTTGCTATCTTATATTCTGGCCTATACAGCTGGTGTTGTAGTGAGTCTTAGTGAGTGAGATATGGTATTATGTCTGCATCTAGATTAACACCAAGGACCCTGGGATTGTGTTGGTGGTGTGACTGTATCCTAGACAAGCTCAGTTGATCTTGGTTCTCTTCAGTTTGTTGCTTATTTCAGTTCACTTCAAGCAAACCTATTCAGACTTGCTTATTGCTTGTTTTCAGTTTCATCTATTCTTACTTATTCTCCATTAACTACTCACACATGTTTATTAAACTGACAGAAGAGATTAAACAAGACATCAAACCAACCTAGAACAATTATAATGGAGTTTAAAGAATAAGGAGAAGAAATTGCTTAGTAATAATGGATTTCGTATTGAATATTCAATCTTTAAGCCTCCAACTTGCGAATTGCTTTCGTTCCAATCTTCTTCTTGCTAAAATGATTAAAACACTAAGCTATTTGAGAGATTTTTAAGAGAGAATGGTTAGGTCTCTCTTTTTTGTGACCAAGCACACTTGATATAGCAGCCACCAAGTAATCTTAGTCAGAAAACCGAGGAAAGGCAATAGTTGTAGCTGCTATAAGCCTGCTACGGACAATCCATGGGCACCTCTATCTTGGTTGTTTCTTATTCTCCATTCTCTCCATGGGCATTGTGGCTGGGAGGCATTCATGGTGAGTAAAAAACTCATCATTTGAGGGTTAAGGCTTGGTAAAAAAGGTCTCAAAACCTGTAAAAAGCATGGGAGAATGACACCTAAGCATAAAATAGGAATTTGTGGTATAAATTATAACATAGAACTCATGAATTCCCTAAAAAACCAACAAAATGGCAAAAAAATGATATAAACTTGAAGCACTTATCAAACTCCTCTATGCTTGAACTGTTGCTTATCCCTAAGCACCCATGAAATCGAAACTATGATGAAAAACCTCCTTAGGTAGACATTAATAGCATCATCAATAACCAAATCGACATAAAATTTAGGCTCAAAGTGATATTTAAACCATTACAAACATATAGGAGAATGAAGTTTTTAAAATATAATTAGAGATCATCACATCAAAGGTCAGTTTGGCCAAACTTTTACAAAAACATTTCTACTTATTAAAAGCATTTTTTCCAAAAACTTTTTTTATATAAATTCATAAGTGTTTCGCCAAGCTTTAACGGAAGTATTTTTTAGAAATTTAAACTGTTTGGTCTTACTTTTGTGAAAATGGTTTGCATTTCATTATGCATAATCTCCTGTTCCTATTCATTTTTTCCCCTCTGTGGCTTATCTACGGAAGCAATTGGCGAAGATTATTATTGACAAATCTTTTGACTCCTTACTAGTTGAGGCCATTGTAATACTTCTAAATTCTAATTTCATACTTTAATTTATAGAAAACTATACAAGCAGTTCCCTTATTAATAAGAGAAATGGCTAGGAAAACTAGCTCTGATATACGATCTTTGTCACAGCCAGTTGAAGAGAGATGACCAAAGAGCAAAAACGTTGAACATAAGAAATAAAGAAGATAGTAGAGAGAAATCGACAACTAGATTATAGTTCACTAGAAAAATTATATAAAAGTTGGTCACTCTATAATCTTTACACTTTTAATTCTTTTCATATTTTCTTGGTTATCGTTGCAATGAATAATTTTAATTGAGAAGGTTTAGAAGCCTTCAAGGAGGGAGAAACTCAAATAGAGAATGAGGGCTGAGAGGGGAGGAGAGAGAAATTCTAAGAAAGCAAATTCGACGGGCCATTATGTAGGAGATAAGAATGAATTGGTTATGTTCATAAGGGCCTAATGGTCAAAGACATAAAATAAGCACTTAATGTACTGCCCTGTTAGTGAGGAACAGAAACAAAAGCACCAATTTGGTGCTTCTGCTTCTAGGGGCTTTTCTCTCTAAAGCCACTTTTCTAAAGCTGTTTTCACTTTTGAAAAAATGGGTGTTTGACCCAATTTCTATTTTAGAATGGCAAAAGCAGTTTCAAAATCAATGCCCAACACCCAGCAAATATTGAATCAACCACCTAAATTAACTTAAACACTATTTTATCGCCACATGTAATAGGTTAAGCTAGAAGATCTCGTAGAACCTTACTTTAGTAATGAAGCACTCTTCACTCATGTGTTTTAAAATATAGGTTGCTTCTCTCAAACCTCATTCTAAAGAATCAAATCTACTATTAGTTTGTTAAGACTCTCCAATTCGCCATTATTAGAATGCAAACCACCTTAGGCAAACATGAGAACTTGAATAGGTATGCCGCTAGTGGTAAAGGATTAAAGGCGAACAAATATTTTGGGATTGTGTAGTAAAAAGCCAAAGACTAAGAGCAAAATTATTGCCTCTAAATCTTCCACAAAATGAACTCCTCAAACCAATACATATCGAAGATACAAATAAATTGCGGGATTTGTTTAAAACGAGAGAAAGTGTTGAAATAATTCAATCCAATATCAATGCCAAATCCTTTATTTAACTTTCTTATTATGTTTTTAGTTTTTTTTCTTTTGTATCTTTTTTCTTTTTTTCTTTTGTATCTTTTTTCTTTTTTTTCTTTTGCTAAGAGAATGATTATGGCGTAGAACATTAAGTACCTTTCAACATTTCTCAACTAACTAAAAAAAAAAAAAGCCCATTTACAACAAAGGGAATTCGAGCATAGAACTACCAAATCCCTTATTACATCTAAACAAACCACACCTGATATTGTCACCCACAAACCACTCTAAACCAAGAAATAGAACTCTATAGTCTTGGCTAAACAAGGTAGATATGTATTTGGCCACGGCTATATCAGAGGCTCACATTAATAAAAAATGTTAAGGTTTAAAGGGGGCAGCAAGGGGGTAAATCATGCTTAACAAGGGTGGCTATTTGGTTAATGTAGCTCATTAATTCAAAGAATGGCTCAATCATGTTGCCTAAATATGCATGCTAAATGTGATCCTACACAAAAGTCAAAGCAGGTTCTAGAGATTTAGAAGCTAGGAAGAGTCACACATGAAAAGGAATAAGAGACTGAAATTGATGAATTAGCCTATTCAAGTTCAAAGCCTCATAGGACAACTACCAAAGTACAACTAGCTCACTGAATCACACATACCAAATATTTATGCAAATTATCATTGCACAATCAACTCACATCTAGCATAAAGGTCAAATGAAAAACCACATTTCCAAAAACTCATAATTAAACATTTTTATTCACGAATAGGCATAACTAAAAGGCTAAACAAAGCTACCTAGTCTAATGACTTCATCATCGAAGGATTTTTTTCTTTTTTTTTAAATTTTTATTTTTGTTTTAGATGCATGCTAAACCTAATATGCAAAAACTAGCTCTAGATGTTCCTAAAATATAAACAAACCTAAATGCTCAGCTAAAAATGCTCTTAATACCCCTAAATGCATAGTCTAATGCAAACTATTCACATCCACATACTCACAAACACATATTCACAAATGAATTTCCCCATGCTTGGATAAAGCATTATACTCAATGCAAGCACATGATAATCAATGCGGAAGGGGAAAAAGAACTAGAAAGGAGGAAGAGGGGGAGAAGGAGGAGGGTGGGGTTGAGAAATATGCTAATTAGGCCAAGATTGTCTTTAAAGTCCTGGATATATTGAGTTTGGGAAGCAATCATCCCACTGAGCTCATCATACCGCTCTTGAACAAATTCATGGAGGGCAACATGCTTATATTGGATATAAGCCCGTAAGGAATGTTGGATAGAATAGAGGGTAGCGTAGATATTAGTGTAGTCCTAGGAGAAGGAAGGTTGGGATGAACTAGAAGCGCCTAGATGGGGATGTTGGGGAGGCGGGGCTACGGGATGAACTAACTCCTCATCACCGGGCATAAATGAAAGGTTATCCAGGTTCAAAAGAGTAGTTCTGTTAACATTTGGAAGAGGCAGAAGCCTTTTTCTTATGCAAATACAACACATTCGACCATCTTCTATCGTATAAAATTTCATTTGCTCAAAGGCTCCTAACGCCAGCCTCTCTGACCCAGACACTCTACAATCAGGTTTGGGTTCAATACCAACAGACCTTGCTGTAGGGGTGATAAGACCCCCAATCACTGTCATCTTAGCAGAATTAGTAGCTGCACTGAACAACTGATTGGCAAAGAAAGAGCCAGGGTCAATAGGTGTCCTTTGCAACATGCTTTGCAAAAAATACAGCTCGGATAGATGAGACACATTCAAATTGTCCTCCCGAGCAAACAATCCATAGGTAAGTACACACTGGACTACTCGAATACAAGGATCTCTAATAATTATACCTATAGAGTGACTAGCATCATATTGGTAATTCCCGGTGATGGTATGCCAAAAGGCATTGGGATTAAACTCTAAGGGCACATAACGTCGATCTAAATCCAAACTAGATGGAAAATCGAAGATACTATGAAAAGGACTCAAATTCAATTCATAGAATTCCCAGTTTAGACAAAATGATATATAGTCCTCTTGACATCGAGGGCCACTCATGACTTCCACATGCAAAGTACTTAGAAATTCTAGAGTAAGGTCACGATAGGTATGGTCTCGTATCTCTAAAAATTGACCCACACCCCCATAAGCCAATAAGCGATGAATATCATCAAGCAACCCCAAACGGGTCAACAAATCCGCATCAAAATAATGGGTAGCCACAATACTCTTACTACTCAGTGCATTATATCTAGCAATATGCTCGGGATTAGTTAAACCAAGTGGGCTCAAATAGTTACCTTGACTCCGTGCATTGTTGATTGTTTAGAAACCTATTGTTGCGCTTGATTCGATGTTCCCACTCTATGAGTAATTCAACTTCTCTTCTTTGGTGCCATGAATGTGGAAAGTGGATGGTTGTGTTGTAAATGAAATCCTAACTATGGGAATGGGGTAAAAGAAAGATAAAATGGAGAATTTTGGGCAAATAAAGATAATGGGCAAGACAAATGAAAGTATGGAGGAAGAGAAGATGGAAATATGGTGTAGAAAATGTAGGTTATAGAGATGGAAGAATGTGGAACAAATGAGAGTAAAAAAGGAAGATTTGAAAGAAATTTGGAGTTAGGGTGAAGAAGATGGAGAAAAATGTATAAAATTTGAGTAATTACTGAAAATTAAAGGTGGAATGAAGGGTGTCAATGGAGGTTTTAGAGAGAGAGAAGGAATGAAGAAGAAGAATGAAGAAATTGGGTCAAAGGGGAAGAAAAACCCTTGATCACGGAGAACCTGACCACCATGGATTGTGGCCATCACCATGGAAGGTCCATGGTAGGTCTAGTTGAGAATTTTTTGGCTTTTCTGGGCTTGGGGTCTGTGGTAGCTTATGCCTGGACCTTCTAAAACACTCATGTTACTTTTTTTTTGTGTTATTCCTTTTCTTTTTTGATTGTTTTGTTCACTCTATTTTAATTTTTTTGTTTGTTTTTTCTCTTTTTTTCGTAACAAAAGAAAAGATACAGTTAAATACAATGAAATAAAAAGAAAGATATAGAGGACTTGGGTTACCTCCCAAGAAGCGCTCACTTAGGGTCAACGAGCATCTAGAGCTTGACCTTCACCGCTAATGGAAATCAGGACCGGTAAGGGTCACCGGTGAAGAATTGAAGTTCAACTGCTGGTGTGCCCTTATCTCAAAACACAAAAGGAGATATTTCTAAAAGAAGGTATCACCTTAAATAAAAAGAATGGAGGTCCTTCTTAAGCATCAAACACCACCAAACAGCATGGTCGACATACAAAATTATCTCGTAGTGGACTTAATTAGACGGACCACTACCAAACTCAACTCCTAAATCAAAATCATACTCCACTTCATCTTTAGGAGGCAAAGATATTAGCACTCAGGCAAACCTGCAGTAATCACTTAAAGAATCCATATTAAAAGTAGAGGGCTCGTCCTTGGCTGCGCAAGGTGGCAAATAGGCATCCAAACCCTCATTGGCATAACTAAGTTTAAGACACTTGGCAGACACATAGTCAAAAGTAGGAGGATTATCAGGGCACGAATCATCAGGCTTCTCAATCTCATTATAAATTATCATATCACATCCATAACAAGCTAAAGAAGAGGGAGAAAAATCTCGATCTTTAAACAAACCAAACTTAGCATAGTGTTCCCCCACGTCAAATGTTAATTACCCCTTCTTACATTAATCTTGCATCCTGCAGTGGCTAGCAAGGGCCTTCCAAGAATAATTTGGGTGTAGGCATCTTCGGCTATATCAAGAACCACAAAGTCATTAAGCACATAAAAATCACCTATTTTAATGGGAATATCCTCCAAACTACCCAAAGGGTACTTCACGGAACTATCCGCTTGTTGGAGTGTAATAGGGGTGCATAGCAGCTGTCCAAAGTCAAGCCTTTTGAAAATAGAATAAGGTGACAAACTCATACTTTCAGCAAGATTGCATAAAGCCCTATCAATGCTCACATTTCGAATCAAGTAAGGAATGGACAAGCTACCGGGGTCCTTAATCTTTGTAGGGAGCTTATTTAGACCATAACACTACACTCATCTCCTAAAGCTATAGTCTCTTAATCATTAATCTTCCTCTCATTTGTAACATTGTTCTCCTCACTATCCTTGGAAAGCCCAGCACACTCCTAACCGATTAATTCACTTCCCATGGTACCATAATTACACTGCTCTTGAGGATTAGGCTCGAGCTTACTTGGGAGTCTACCTAGCGGTGTAGATAAAGAGCTAACTTATTGGATAATTTGGGCTTCCAGCATTTTATTATGAGAACTAAGCACATCGACCTTATAGGCTGATTGCTTAATACACTCATCTTGGTTTTGTTGTGCCAAAAACCATACACTCTATCATGGCTTCAAAATTAGATTTTTGAGGGGCTTGTTGGCGTATGAAAGTCTTAGAAATCTAGGGATGATTTAGCATTCATTTGAGGAACATGAGGATGGTTATACCTATATGTGAAATTGGGGTGATTCCTCTAACCCGGATTATAAGTTTTAGAAAAATGATAATTGGTCGGTTTAGGGTTGAAATTATTGACATAGTTGACTTGGTCACTAGCATCTTAGGCAAATAGACTCCCAACCCGACAATTAACGGCCAAGTGGTCAACATAACCACAGATAGGAAAGTGGCATTTGAACTAGCAGAATTTGCATTCAAATAGTCCAACCTTTAAGTTATGGCGTCTACTTTAATAGAAAGTAAAGTAAAAGCATCAAGTCCAACTGGCCTCCAACCCTCAATCAAGTTATAGGTCTCATCCTCCATCTTGTTCATCAAGGTGCTACCCGCGGCCGCATCTATGGTAGACCACATCGGTTGAGTGACTCCATTAAAATGGTTTGAATAATCATCCAGCTTTAGAGTCATTGATGAGGGCATAATCGCGATAAATTTTTAAACCACTCCCAAGCTTCATAGAGCGTCTTGTCCTTCCCTTGTTAAAAGTAGTGATTTGATTTCTCAAATTTGCCGTCTTGCTAGGAGGAAAGAACTTAGCTGGGAAAGCGTTGGCCAACTCATCCCAAGTTGTTATCGACCTTGGAGGTAGTGAATAGAGCCATGCCCATGCCTTGTCCCTTAATAAAAAGGAACAATTGAAGTCATATGGCATCATTGAAACTCTATTGACCTTCAAGGTATCACACATCTCTAAAATGATCGAGGGGTGTAGATTTGGATTCTTCATTGCAGTGCCTCCAAATTGTACTTGCTACACCGTGGACATTAGAGCTGGTTTGAGCTTAAAATTATGAGCTTCCACAGTTGGCCATGCAATGCTTGAAGTGATGCCGTAAAGACTTGGGGTAATGAATCCCGAAGCATCATTCGTTGATCTCCTCTACCTCCTGCCATTTTTTGAGAGAGCTTTTGCTCCTCTAACCTTAGTTTCTTCTGCCTCAAACAAACTCTATCTTAGCATCAAATTTGAAAGGGAAGGGTCTTCGCATGAAAGAGGACTGCAAGCACCACCACAATCACTACCAAAGCCGATTAAAATAATAAAAAAGAAAAATGCTTAATTAATCTTTAAAGGACTAACTGAATATTTGACAAGTTGGTCCCTGGCAGCGGTGGCAAAAACTTCTCACACTCTAAGCATATGGGAGTTGTAGTTTAGATTAAAATATTATTCTCACACAGACCAATGCAATCCATCGAGTTTTGTCCTTCTAAAATCCTAAGCAAAATAAGTATCGAGTTAGGATATTTTCTAAAGAAACTAATCTATCACTACATAAATGCTATTTACTAACATAAGACTTCTATCAATTAAAAATGCATGGGGTTTTGTTTCACCAACAATGAATTAGATCCGATAAATTGGGTATGTGCTTTGCTCAAATTTGGACGAATTAAAGTATAAGAATCATACCTAATTCAATTCTTTCTTTCGAAACCTGAATTGTTTAGATTAATTAAATTGCCATTCTTTTAAAGGTTCTTGAATTGCTTGAAACTAAGGATCCAGATTGTCAATTTTTCTCTCAACATGTGACTTTCTTTCAAAAATTACTAAGTCAAGTCTAATCTTGTCTATTCCAATAGCGGATTTCTCATTTTAGTACTTCATCCAACTATTTAATAATTTGCGAGCAATTTTGTCCTAAATTACACACAAAATTCACAACACAAGATAGATTGAAACATGCCAAATAGATAAATCACAATATTGGTAAAATTAAGGATCTAACTTCGTAGTTTGGCTTAGAAATCCCTAGATTAAAGGAAAACTACTTGCATACGTTTATTAAACTAACAAAAGGCATCAAACATGACATCATAACAACCTAGAAAAATTCTAATGGAGTTCAAAGAGTAAGAAGAAGAAATTGCTTAGCAATAATGGAGTTCTTATTGAATCTTCAATCTTTAAGCCTCCAACTTGCAAATTGCTTTCCTTCTTATCTTCTTACTCCAAAAATGATCAGAACATATGATATTTGATAGATTTATGGGATAGAATGGTTAGGTCTCCCTTTCTTGTAGTTAAGCACGCCTTGATATAGCAGCCACCAAGCAATCTCAGCCAGAAAACTGAAGAAAATGAACAGTTATAGCTTTTACAACTGTGCTACGGACCGTGGCCTTCACCATGGCAGTTCATGGGGGCCTCTTTCTTGGTTGTTTCTTATTCTACTTTCTTTCCATCTAGTGGTTAGGAGGCATCTGTGAAGAGTCAAAAAATCATCATTTAAGGGTCGAGGCTCAGTTAAAAAGGCCTGAAAACCTACAAAAAGAATCACCTAACTATACCCAAGCGTAAAATGGGCATTTGGGGTATAAATTATAACATATATCTCATGAATTTCTTAAAAATGTAATAAAATGACCTAAAAATGATATGAATTTCAAGCACCTATCAAGTGCACTCCGAGCATGAGGAGAAGCTGTGGGATGGGCACGAGCAAGAGCCAGAGGAGGAGAAGGATGAGTAGCCAGAGGGAAGATTACATATGAAGATCATAGATATTAGTTCAGGCTAAAAGACTGAGGACGATGAGGATAACCCAGACTACGATCCCACTAGGGATCGCTAGACATCTACAACAAATGTATATTTTTGCTCTTGTCCATACTGACATAGATAATTCTCTTTCGAATTGTTGGCTAAACCTTATTTTTTTAGGATGTATATACGGCTATAGATGTAAATACAAGTAGGTGTATATGCTAGCTAAACTAACAATGATTGGAGACCGCCTATGACAATTTTTTAGGTGTAGGCAGGATAACATGGATGCTGACTTGGGGGTGAAATAGTCTTTTTGGGTAGGATACAGGCTAGGGAAACCCAAGGTAGAAGTAGAAAGGATAACTTAGAGCATGGACTCGTGTGTTATGTAATATTCATATTGATGGCTCAGTGGTGTGGGTTAAGTTTTTTTAGTTTTCGTATTATATATGGTTGGTCTAATACAGTATGTTGTTTACATTTGAAACTTATACTCATAAACTATGTGGTTAACAACATGGAGTAGGAACTAAATACAGTAAAACGATAGTTTTTATGTAGAATGTCATAAGCTACAAGCAACAACCACTAGGAAAGCATTAATAATGAGGACTTGGTATAGAATTAGGTACTCAATGACCCATCCATAGAATCAAATGTAATAGCCCCACAAGTCCCTGAATTGAATATATGCCTTCCCTTAATCCACCCAAATGTTACCGACTATGTGTGTTGGGGAAACCTGATGCAGGAACTCTTTAAGAAAGTTCCTATCCCTGTCGTACCTACTGAGAGCTCTTCTGATGTTGACATAGTAGCAAATGTGGTGATAAAGAGGAATGCCAAGGTGTATGATGGGAAAATAGATTTGAAGGAATGGATTAGGAATGTTGAAAAGATCTTTACAATGGTTGAGGGCACAGAGGACAAAAAGGTGAATACAATCACATTTTACCTAATAGAAGAAGCTGATATATGGTGGAATACCCTAAAAGACAAATGCTAAGAGCCTGGGTTCACTTGGAGTAAATTCTTAGAGGAGCTTAAGGCTAATTTCTATAAAGTTTCACTACAACACCAAAAACAAAGGGAGTTCCTAAAGTTGAGAACGACTCACAGTATGAGAGTGGACCATTATACTGCCAAGTTTATTGAATGATATCTCTTCACCCCAAATTTTATTACTAATGAGATGGTGAACATGTGAAGGTTTGAAGAGGTACTGTTCTTTTACGTTAGGAATCAAACTTAGTGGACAACCAATTATGACTTATTAGGAATTCTATGAGCAGGCAGCAAAGGTTGAAAGGGTGAAAAAACTGTGTTGAAAGCCCTTAACCCAAGAAACCCAAAGAAAAGATGGAATGATCAAGGAAGCACTAGTTATAGCATGGCACCAAAGAGATCCAAGCAAGAACAAGCCAAGAGTCATCTAATTATTCTCGAGCCACGTGGGAAATGTGAGAGGACCAGTCATGCCATAACAGATTGCAGAGTGGGAACTAACAAGTGCACCTTGTGTGCTACCTCTAAGCACACAATTTATAACTGCCCTAAGAGGCAAAAAGCTGTGGAAAAAAGGACCGCTAAACCACTAGCCAATCTACGTCTAAGGCCCACTACAATCAACCTCACCAATGTAGAGAGAGCATATGTGATGAATAAGAAAGAAGCGCATGCAACTGATACTATAGTTACTTGGAACCCTCTTTTTAATTCGAAACTACCTTATGTATTATTTGATTGAGGAACCACACACTCATTTATATCAGTCCAAGTAGCCTCCCAATTAAACCTAGACTTGTACAAAGCCATAGCTAAATACTAAATCAACTTACCTAAGGGGAAAATAGTTGAGTGCTTGATTGTTTATAAAGGATGTACCTATTATCCTATTAGGTGAGAGCTTTCATAGGCATCTAATTTAGTTTGACTTGTTGGACTTTCAATTAATATTGGGAGTAGAGTGGTTGTCAAAATATAGAGCTATAAACCAGTGGGGGGAAGGGTTCAATTTCAGGGGGAACAAGTGAAAGACAAAAGCATAATGATATCCCTTTTGAAGGCTTGGAGACTCATCAGGTAAGGGTGCAACGGTTATCTATATTATGTGATAGAGTGTGTGGTACTAGGAGTAACTATCTAATCTATACTTATATTAAGCGAATATCCTAATGTGTTTCCCGAATAATTGCCTGGGCTACCACCCCAAAGGGGGATAGACTTTGAGATAGACTTACTTCCTCGATCACAACCAATATTTAAAGCACCCGATAGAATGGCCCAAGTGGAGTTAAAAGAGCTAGAAGGTCAACTAGCAGAACTCTTACAAAAGGGATTCATTAGCCAAGCATTTCACCCTGGGGAGCTCCCTTATTGTTTGTGAAGAAGAAGGATGGAACGTTGAGATTATGCATGGACTATAGAGAACTGTATTAGGGAGAAAAGTTTTAATATTTATAAACCCCAAGTGCAAGGTGTATCATTGAGTACTTGGGGTGCCGTCCGCAAGGAGTTGTATTTTCAACTACCAAAGCTAACTAAAGCGTCTCAAGCTAGGCAAAACTAAAGGAACAGAAAACAGAACTAAACTACTAAAGCAAAAACAAAGGGACTATGATTAGACCTACGATGAACTAAGCAATCAAGTTAAGCCCTCACCTTCCCAAGTTACTCTAGTGTTCAGATATGGTCGGTTGCATCATTAAAACCACCCAAGCACTCTCTCAAGGGTTATGAGCTAGTCTAATTGTCCTAACTTCCTATTTCATGGGATTAGTTCAACTAAACTATAAGATTGATAACTCTTGACCTAGCTAGTGACGAAACTATTTTCATGTCCCAATCCTAACAATTCTCTCTACCCATACTAGGCAATCAACCTCACCTCTCAGCATAAGTCGATTGCCCCAAAACACATATGAAAGATCTCTCAAGCATTTCATCGAACACTTGGCGGGCATGAAAGAAAACTCTAAGTTCTAGGCGTAAACAAGGGAGGGTTGAGGCCTAAACAAGGATAATTAGCCATCAAGGGCTATTCACAATCCAATCAACCAAGATTAACGTCTAATTGAACATGAAAACATGAAAACCTAAACTAAACATAAACTAGCAAATAAGAATATAAACACGAACAAAAGAGGAATTAATATAAACTGGCACGAATGAAAACTAAAGGAAACACAAAATCATAATAAAAACTAAACATTCAAACTAAGCAAATCAAATACAATAATTAAACTAACAAAATCAAAACAAGAACAAAAATGTGAAATAAAGAGAGAGGGAGATAGAAAGAGAGAAACTTATGCTTGAATTGATTGAAGAATTGAAAATCCACAAGCTTGAATCCCAAAAATACAAACTACAATTCTAATCTAATCCTCCTATTGAGGTTTTTATTGGCTAAAACCTAACCTAAACAACTCTAAAAATCACCCTAGGAGATGTCCCGAATGACCCTCGAACAAAACACCGAGGGAGGCTTTAAACATTGCGAGATTAAAGGATGAC
Source organism: Carnegiea gigantea (assembly GCA_029747015.1). Classification (NCBI taxonomy): domain Eukaryota; kingdom Viridiplantae; phylum Streptophyta; class Magnoliopsida; order Caryophyllales; family Cactaceae; genus Carnegiea; species Carnegiea gigantea. The sequence goes on along the minus strand of JAKOGI010003016.1, from coordinate 52,152 downwards.
CCGGGGGGCATGACCGTGCCAAGGTGGCATGGCCGTGCCACGTGGCACAGCCCCACCGTGCCATTTTTCTGGCGCGGTGGTTTAGCCTCCTGCTGTTCCTTCTTGCCTGTTTTTGCTGTTTTTCTTCGCTTTGTGTCGTCTTCGCTCCTTTTCGGGGTACTTGCTCCATTTGAGCTTATTTCCTACAAAATGTAAATAAAACAAGTAAAAATTCTAAAGATTAAGTTATTATACGAACTAAAAGTGGGTGAAAGAGGCACGTAAAATAAGACAATTTATCACCTAACAAATACTTCACACCTATCTTTTGCTCATCCTCGAGCAAAATTAAAAAAAAAACTAACCTAAGGACCTAACTCACTATCATAGGAATCACGATTGCATTTAGCATATACAACAAGCCCTTTGAACCCCTTGGTTCCCCCAAGTGGACGAGTGAGATCTCATGAGGGTTTACAGAGGATATACCTAGAAAATCTCAAAAAAGAAAACAAAGAAAAGAGAAACAAAAATCGAAAAAACAAAAATGACAAAACACAAAATATACATTGAGGTAAACTGTATACAATTAGATCAACCAAAACTCCTTAGTAACTCAAGTATCAGTTTGTACACAAGCATTATATGCATTTCAGGACACATCATCCCAAAGAATGGCATCGAGGCTTCAGCTTTTCACCCTACGACGCATGAGAACATTGAATCCCTCCTGGTGCCTGATGTGTAAGTGTATCATCACCCTAAGACTTTGGCTTACCAAAATCAAACTCATTCCCACTTAACCGACACAAGCTACCTTATTGATTTGCTAGCATGGAAAACAAGCTTCCCAAGTAGCAGTGTTGCCTCAAAGGGTAGCACCCAATAGCGCATGCCTCAAAGGGGTACTTGTCATTCCAAACTCTTTTCTTCCCCCCCTTTTTTTTCTTTTTCTTCTTCTCTGTCATTCCAAACTCTTGTCACGCCTCAAAGGGATACACCCAATAGCGCATGAGTTTGCTTGTTTTTGTTTTGTTTTTGTTTTTGGAAAGGGGTGCAAGCACATACAAAGGTAACTGTGCAGTAGACAAGTGGGAGAACCAATCGTGGAAGACTAAGAATGTAAGATAATGATAATACATAAATCAGGACTGGATTGCAAAATTACAATGGACTATTGGGATTAGAACTGAGGCCTAAAATGACAGACTTGTGGCGAATATCTGTCATGCACATTATATTTATATATGAACCAATAGCCAATGTACCAGAGATTAAGGCTGATCAAATAGTGCAAAATCCCCTAAAGCCAACAAAAAGAGAAACTATACAAAAACGAGAAAAAAAAAAAGAAGAATTGAAGAATTTACATAAAAACAAAAAATTTTCACAAAAGTAAGAATAAAAGGGGTAAATGACCCCACCCCCACAACTAATCTTACAATGTCTTCACTGGGAGCTAAGAGTCATCATCACCACAAAACACATATATACAGAAAACAATTCTAAAATAGTGTATAAAAACAAAAGACAAACAAGAAGAAGAAAAAAAAAGACAAAAACAAAAGTATGTACAACATAAAAATGAAGAAAGAGAAAAGAGGGAACGAATTTACCAGGTTAAGTGCTTAGTACACCTAAACTACTGCCTCCCTAGGACGATGCTTCGAAAGGTTGGAGGAGCATCTGCCACTCCTCCCATCTCAGGATCCAAGCCACCAATTCAGATGACGTCAAAGCTCGCAGGAGCTTATCGAACACCTGAGCATGCAACTCAGATGAATGTGAGTAAGAGCACCCAAGTATAATTCTAGGAATGTCAATAAGTGCTCTCTTAAACTTATCAAATGCCTTGGAGAAATCAGCAGAATAATCGAATGCAATAATCAACATGATTTTTTCAGGCATGTCCTCTAGGTACAGAAGATAAGGATCAAGGGACGGGTCATACCCTCTAAAAGTACCTAGAGACTTAGAACAGTCAACCTCATTCCCCTCAAGCACTGCATGAGAATCAATCGGTGAGAGATCCCAACACTCAGGGGAAGGGGAGGGTAGTGAACATGAAAGAGAAGCATAGAAAATATCGAGGGGATTGGGGAATACAGGGTCAACAAGATCAGGACTAGATGAAATTGCAACCACAATATTGAATTCCAAGAGTACACAACCACAAGAGGGGGGTGAATTGTGGTGTCCGATTTTCGCCAAGTAACTGACAAACAGCCGTAGCACTTGATTGCAGAGACTGTTCGTAAATCACAAACAACCTTAAGCCTTGTTTGTAGCGGTTGTTCCCAATTGGTTCAGTAGCGAAATTCAAAGTAATAAATGCAGAAATAAAGCGCACACAATTTTTACGTGGAAAACACCTCTAGCCCAACTGAGGTGTGAAAAACCACGACCTACCCCGTGTAGGATTTAACCACTTCACTAACGGGCTGAACACGTTACAAAAGTAACACTCTTTGTTACAACTTGTAACCCACGTAACCTTCTTCCCTAAGACAGGTTACACCACGTCCAATCACACTATATTGGACACGTCCAAAGCCCACTCGACTATGGACACACTCACTCACTTTCTGATCTGAGAACAGGAGTACAAAACACCTTACTGGGTGCTTCTGACTCAAATAGATGTAAGGTACAATGAAGTCCTAGTATGCCAATAGTTTGAAAGCTCAATTTTTTCACAATCTTGTCACAGTTTTTTCTTTTGAAATGAAGCTTTAGAAAGCTCTCAATGCTCTGTGAAAAACCGATTTTTCCCTTGTGTGTCTCTGCAGAAAGGAGTGAAAAGATTTTCTTATTTAAGCAAGCAAACCCAACGGCTAACTCCTTCAAAAAGGATAGAAAAATCTTCTGATTTTAGCAGCTTAGGAGATTTCTTCAGATTTCCAACGGCTCGGAACAAAGAAGATAAGATTCTCCTAAAATATAGGGATTTGATACTCACGGGATAAAAACTGATTTAGCCACTTAATATAGCCGTGTAATTTAGCCCAAAAAAGGATAAAAAACTTGGTTTCAAAATTTGAATCAATCATGGCCTAAAAATAAGGGATAAGAATTTTGAAAAGAGATCCTTAGCAAAAACTGTTTTGCAATCTTTTTCAAATCAAAAATAATCCTTTTTAGAACTTAATTAGTTAGCCTAGGATTTCATAAAAAGATTCTTAGAGCAGCCAGCCAACCAAAAGAAATTTTTAGGTAAAACGGATGTGGCCGTTGCAGTTTCAGGAACACCCTAGGCACCCTGTTTGCAGGGTTGTTTAGAAATGGTGTTCTGAAGCAAATGTCGAAAACCGTTTTAAGAAGTGTTAAATTGAGACTTTCAAGATTGGCATATTAACAAGAGTCTAAAAGATAAAAACTAAACCAAACCAAGACTTCTTGTTGTAAGAATCAGTCATCTTGTCAAGAATGGATGTGCAACTCTAAATACCTTGGTCACCTTGATTACTCGGGTGATCTTGTACCGCTGAATGCAGGAACTTAGTCTTTAAGACTTAGTCAGCTGTTGTCGAGATTTGTTGTGTGCTGATCTTTGTGTCACTGAAGCTCGGAACCTATTCTTAAAACTTGTTCTCAACATTTAGTAGACAGAACAGGTAAGAAGGATCAATACAAACAACTGTGTAGGACCTGTTTGGAGAGCATGTTTGGAACAACATTACTCAAGCAAGTATGCTACACTTGGATTTGTTATCATCAAAACTTTATACAGTTAGGTCAACAATTTCCCCCTTTTTGATGATGACGAACCAAGTGGCCATATTGACAAGAAAAAGATTTTATTTTCGTAAGTGCCTTTGTAAGTGACTTGAGTGCTGATATATATCCACACAGGTGCTAGGTCAGTCAAGAAACATGTGTAAGTATAAAGACTAATGACTCAACCGTTCAACTCAACCTAGGTCAATGGTCCACTTATCTTCCTCCTTTTGGCATCATTAAAAAGGTACAAACAACAGTCAAAACATGGTGTTTACAAGTGAATCACATAAGACATAGCAAGAGATAAGCAAGATATAACAGAACTACATATGTCATTGAAAGCCTGGAAGGTGCAATACAAAAAAAAAAAAGGAAACACAGAAAGAGACGGGGAAGAGAACTCTAGAAAACATCCTATAAGAACAGGTTACAAGGGGTGATTATGGCTGTGGAGGAGGGAGTTTGGTAGTGAGGGAGGAGAGAAGGGCAAGGAGATCTTCATGACGCTTGGCAGATAGTGCCTTCTCTTCTTCCAGGGCAGCCTTGACGGCTGTGAGCTCATCCTTGAGGCAGGAGTTATCCTCTAAAACAGCCTCAACTTTGACTGATGACCTCCCAGAAACAGGAGGTCTGGGTGTTCGGCTCCCCTGTTTGGAGACCGAGCCCTCAGCCAGAGTATATCCACACCCCATGAGGGTGTCACTCCCTATCTCATCAATCACTTGAGCAGCCACCCTCCTTTTGAGCTCTATCCCAAAGTGCTCAAAAACCCTCGTCAGTAGAAAACCATACCCAAGATCATGTGCCCGGGTGGTGTTTGCAATACGCCCAATATGGCGGATCATAAGAACAAGAAGGTTGATGGGTTCCTCCCTATCCAAAAGATCCACCAGGCACTGATCAAGAGCATCAGCCTGGTTTCTACCTTGACCTCTTGGGATGATGTTCTTTATGACAAACATAAAGAGCAGTTGGTGCAGAGAGGTCATCTCACCCTTCTTCACGGATGTGGGTGTTTGCAGGCCCTAGTTTTGACTCAACCGCTGTGAAAGCTCCAGCAGCCTGACTGTCCCTAGGACAGACTTATCCACCCTCACATACACATCAAAGCCAAGTGAGGGAACACCCAAAATCATACCCAGAGTTTGTGCATCAAATTGCACCTATGTATCACCAATTTTACTTGTCACCACCCCTTCGGTGACAGCATAATTGGCATAGAACTCAGCCAATTCTGGTACAGAACACCCCAGCTGGGTGTTCGTGAAGAGGTCCAGCCAGTTCTGGGCACGCAGCTTCTGTAGGAACACCCCCAACCCCTGTTCCTCGAAAAATTGAACTCTCACTATCTTCCCCCTAACTACATTGCGCTTAAGCAGATGCGCAATCTTGGTAGAAACAGGAGAGGCAGTAGACTTTTTGGCTCTTTTAGGGGGAGGAACAGAAGAAGCAGTCTCGAGTTTAGCTAATTTTGAGACTGGAGCAGTAGAGGTAGTCTTAGGTGTAGCTGATTTGGAGAGAGAAGAGGTGAAGGTCTTTCTTTTGGGAGGTGCTGTTGGAGGAGAAGACTTAATGGCAGGGAGAGTGGTTTTCTTAGGAGGAGCTTGTTCTTCGGAGGACTCGGAGAACACCGGGGTCCCCTGTTTAAAGGGGGTGTTCTCAGAATCAGAATCCGAGAATCCCGCAGAAGAAGAAGAGGAAGAAATTTCCTCAATGACTGGAGTGGAAGATTTTATGGTTCTAGGAGAGGAGTAGAAGGCAATTCTTGCAGATTTACGCGTGGGCTTAGCAGATTTTGGAGGAGAGGGGGCTGAGGCTTTTGAGGGTTGAGGCCTTATTTGTAGCCTTGATCTAGGCATTCTGCTACGCCTAGCCACCATCTTAACCCTTTTTCTTTTCTCTCCGGTTTGGAAGATCGGAGTCACTGATTCGGTTGCTGCAGGGGGGATGTCATGCCACTACTTCCCCCTGCCTCAAGAGACTGCTCAGCCGAGTCTCCTTGAAGACCAACTCCCAAATCGTCCTTAAACACCTCCTCATAGGACTCAGACCTTGTTTCGAGTACTGTTTCTTTTTCAGGAAACAGCCCGAAAGAACAGGGCTCAGAGAAATCAAAGAAACCAACATGGGACTCAAAGGCTTTATCTTGGGACCCAAGATTGCCACCAATTTCCCCAGTTGAAGCAAACTTCTTTTTAGTGAGGGGACAAATAGTCGATCCCTCAAACACCACCAATTCCCAGCCAAAATGGTAGGGAATATCTTTCAAACCCAAGCCCACTGATTTCAGGCCGACACTCTTCAAAAATCCAAAAGGTTTGAAGCTGATTGGGCGAGGAGGAGTGGAAGGTTTACCTTCTAGAATCGCCATTAAAAACGGCGAGAAGGCAACAGGGGCAGGACCTGTTCGTGAGGCTGGTGCGGGTGCCCTGCTACCCTGAGATTTTGAACCAGAACTTCCAAAGCCGTTGAAGGAAGCCATTTGAGCAAGAATTGGAGAGAGATTAGGGTTTGAGTGAAAGGAAATTGCCGGGTATTCAAGAGAGAGAGAGAAAGATTTAGAGATTTTAAAGAGAGAAAACATGCTAAATCTTTAAAGATCTACCCGTTACAACGGGTAGATCATTACTAGCCGCCCGCGCATGCCTCGGGAAGGTGGAAAATTTAAAGGCTAGACACAACTTGTTTCACATACTGACAATCAAAGAGCGTACCTGTTCTTGCTGCTTGTTCTTGAATACGAATCATCGGTAATAAGAGTAACATGCCCAATCATGTTGGCTTTTAACACGCATCCGCATTCTGCAATCTATATATATTCAAATAGCACAAAGAAAACATTGCTATGGACAAATTTCTTCCGCAGCATATAAGAGTTGCGAACAGGGGGAGAGAACAGGTTTCTTAGGTTGTTTTCACCAAACCTAGTTCAAGTCTATTTCTCTTAAATTGATCTCTACCTAGTGCCTTAGTGAATATATCAGTAATTTGATTTTCTGTGGTACAAAAATTCATTGAAATCAAACCCTTTCCAACATTATCTCTCAAGAAATGATGTCGAATGTCAATATGTTATGTTCTTTTATGTTGACACGGATTTTTGGCAATATTAATTGCACTACTGTTATCACAAAAGATAAGAATGCATCCAGTGTCAACACAAAAGTCCTTGAGTTGTTGTCTTATCCACAGCTATTGAGCACAACATGAAGCAGCTGCAACATATTCAGCTTCTGCTGTGGACATGGCAACTGAATGTTGTTTCTTGGTTGCCCAAGATACCAAACAAGGTCCAAGGAAATGAGCCATACCTGAGGTGCTTTTCCTATCAACCAAGAATCCTGCATAGTCAGCATCAGCATATCCAACAAGATCAAAATTGCAACCTCTAGGATACCATAGAGCTAAATCAGGTGTATGCTTTAAATATCTTAGTATCCGTTTAACAGCCTTAAGATGAGTCTCTTTAGGGCAAGACTGAAAACGGGCACATAAACCAACACTGAAAATAATGTCAGGCCTACTAGCGGTAAGGTATAAGAGTGACCCTCTCATGCCCCTATAGAGTTTCTCCTCAACTGAGGGACTCCCATCATCCATTACCAACCTGGTAGAAGGAGAAATGGGAGTATCAACGGGCTTGGACGACTCCATCCCAAAACGCTTAAGTAGTTCCTTAATATACTTTTGTTGATGGATCATGGTGCCGTTTGAAGTTTGCTTGATCTGTAAGTCTAAGAAGAAATTAAGCTCACCTATCATGCTCATTTCAAACTCACTCCTCATCATTTTTGAAAATTCATTGCATAAATCATGATGAGTTGCCCCAAATATGATGTCATCAACATATACTTGGACAATCAACAGATGTTCCCCCTTAGATTTTAGAAACAAGGTATTATCTACCTTGCCTCTTCTAAAATCATTTTCAAGTAAAAAGCTTGACAATCATTCATACCAAGCTCTAGGAGCTTGTTTTAGACCATAAAGAGCTTTGTCAAGTTGAAAAACATGATCAGGAAATTCATTGTTTTCGAAACCAGGGGGTTGTTTGACATACACCTCTTCCTTGACATACACCTCTTCCTTAAGGTATCCATTTAGAAATGCACTTTTTACGTCCATTTGATATAGCTTGATCTCCATATGGGCTGCAAAGGCTATTAGGATACGAATAGCCTCAATTCTAGCAACTGGTGCAAAGGTTTCTTCGTAATCAATCCCTTCTTCCTGATTGTACCCTTGAACCACCAGCCGTGCCTTGTTCCTGGTGACTGTTCCTGACTCATCAAGTTTGTTTCGGAACACCCACTTGGTTCCAATGATTGTTCTATCTGCAGGTCGAGGTACAAGGTGCCATACTTTGTTCCTTTCAAATTGATGAAGTTCTTCTTGCATTGCTGTGATCCAATCTGAATCTGCAAGAGCTTCATTCACATTCTTTGGCTCAATGTTAGAGAGAAACGCATAGAATGCACAAAAATTCTTAATCTTTGACCTAGTTTGCACTCCAGTATTAATATCAGACAAAATTTGCTCAAGAGGGTGCGAACGTTGGTGCTTCCATGGCCATGGAGTAAGTGGATCCACAGACACATGCTCTACTCTAACTGGAACACTTGGAGACTCAGGCTCACAATCAGTGCCCGAGCCTGTTCCTGAGGAACCTGACTGGTGTTGTCCCGAATAGGGTTCAGCGGTGTTTCCCCCTGTTTGGTTCTCACCTTGCCTGTCGTTCTGAGGAACACCTTCAGGAGTTGTTTTCTCCATGGTGTTCTTACCTTGTCTATCTTGGAGCAACACTTCTTTTCGAACAAGACCTAATTTAAATTCTTCCTCCTGTGCATCATTCTCACTCAACAAGTCAGATTCATCAAAAAGCACATGCACACTTTCCTCAACACATAAGGTTCTTTTGTTAAACACTTTGTAAGCCTTACTGTGAGAGGAGTAACCAAGAAATATTGCCTCATCACTCCTAGGATCAAACTTTCCTAAGGCATCCTTCCCATTATTATGCACAAAACACCTACAACCAAATGTTCTCAGGTGCGTAATGTTGGGTTTTCTGCCTTTGAAAAGTTCATAAGGAGTTTTGTTCAAAATAGGTCTGATCATGCATCTATTTATAATGTAGCATGAGGTGTTCAATGCTTCAGCCCAGAAATTCCTAGGAAGACCACTAGCAATAAGCATTGTTCTAGTCATGTTTTCTCGGGTGCGATTTTTGCGCTCAACCGCCCCATTTTGTTGGGGTGTTCTTGGAGCTGAGAAGTTATGATCAACGCCATGTTCATTACAATAGTTAATAAAACTTACGTTTTCAAATTCAGTACCATGATCAGATCTCAAGCTAACTAAAGAGTGTCCTACTCTTTTTTCAACCTTTTTGAGAAAGGCAACAAAATTCTCAAAGGTTTCATCCTTGGATGCCAAAAATAAAGTCCAAGTAAATCGAGAGTAATCATCCACTACAACAAGCACATACCTCTTCCCACCTCTACTAGCTATCCTCATAAGACTACACAGATCAATGTGTAATAATTCTAGAGGTCGGGTAGTGCTTACACACTTTTTCGATTTAAAAGAGGATCTGACTTGCTTGCCTTTTGCACAAGCTTTACATACCTTGTCATCATTAAATTTGATGGAAGGTAGTCCAACAACTAGGTCTTTAGAAACAAGTTTGTTCATAAGAGATAGACTTGCATGACCTAGTCTCTTGTGCCAGAGCATTACATCATCATTCAAAGCACTCAAACAAGTCAGATTGTTTTGGGGAAGTGTGGAAATACATACTTTGTAAATATTTTTGTGACGCTTCCCCCTTAATACGACATCTCCTGTGTTTGAGTTTACAACCAAGCAACGTGTTGATGAGAACACTACTAGGTTGTTTTTATCACACAGTTGGGACACACTAAGTAAATTATGCTTCAAACCATCAACTAAGTATACATTTTCAATCGAGTGGGAGTGGGACTCACCAATCTTACCTATACCGATAATTGTCCCAGACTTGCCATTTCCAAATGCCACACTCCCACCATCCGAAGCTGTAAGTGAGAGAAAGTTGGATTTTTCACTGGTCATATGCCTCGAACACCCACTATCAACATACCACAACTGCTTGTTTTCAAGGTTGTTCTCTGGGCTGTCTGCCAGGTTGTACCTTAGCCTGTTTGCTGGGTTGTTTGCTGGGTTGTTCTCTCTCACTTCAGCCTGCTAAACAAATCAAGGGTTAGTTTTGGGGACCCAGATCCACTTGGGTCCCATTCTTTTAGATAGATAAATCAAATCTTTCCCAATCCAGATTTGTTTTACATAACCTTTATTTCTTTTAATGGCATACCTTCTTGAAGGACAAGTGTATCGATAGTGACCCGTTTTACCGCAGTGAAAGCAAACAATGTTTTTAGGTAATCCAATATACTTTCTGTTTGCAGGGTAAACGGTTTGTTTGGGCTTAAATCCTAGTCCTTTTTGTTTTGGCTGTGATGAGTGTTTAGCCACTCCAATGCTCTTGAGGACTTGTTCGAACGCTTGGTTGTGACAAGCTCGGTTTCCAGTTTTTCTGTATTAGCATGCAAGCTCTTGTTCTCCTCAAGCAAAGACTCAACCATTCCTTCCACCTCAAGGAGTTTTTCCTCCACTCGAGAATAATCTCCCTCTTTTATAAAGAGGTTTTCTTGAGCATGTTAATATTTTCATATAAGCCCAGTTTTTCATTTTTAAGGGTCTCATTTTCAAGTTCTAGGTCTCGGACATCTTTTTTTAATTCTGCACAGGTATCCATTAATGAATACAACAATTCTTCAAGAGTTGCCTTATTGAGACCACGTACCTTGTTCTTGAGATCAGTAAGGCTGTTTGTTGACTCATCATCTGAATCCGTGTCACTTTGTGCCATGAGAGCTACAGCTCCTTCATCAGTTTCAGACTCTTCTTCATCTTCAGAAGAATCACCCCAAGCAGCAAGCATTGCTTTCGAGAATTGTTTTCCTGAACTGTTTACACCTTGTTTCCTGCCTTGTTTCCTAGGGTGTTCGTGCTCTTGCTCTTCTCGAAGTAAGGGACAGTTTTTCACTATGTGGTCTGTTTTGCCACATTTGAAACACCCAGTAAACTGTTCTCGGGGGTGTTTCTGGTTTTGTTGAAATCCTTCCTTTTGTTGTTTTCTTTGACTTTCTTGAAGAATTTCTTGAACTTTCGAGTCATCATAGCCATCTCTTCTTCCTCAAGATCAGAATCATCATCTTCTTGTGCTTTTAAGGCAAGCCCTCGATCTTTCTTCATCTCCTCTTTCTGTTGAGAATTTTTTCTCAGTTTGTATGTTTGGAGATTATCAATCAACTCGTCTAGGGTGATCTTGTTCATGTCTTTGGCTTCTTGGATGGCTGTTATCTTGGCTTCCCATGATCGAGGTAAAATCCTTAGAATTTTCCTTACCAACTCTTCAGTGGTGAAGGATTTTCCCAGGGATTTTAACTCATTGGTTATGTGAGTGAAGCGGTATACATATCTATCACATTCTCACGATCACCCATATCAAACAACTCGTATTGTCTCATGAGTAACTCAATGCGTGATTGTTTGACTTGACTTGTTCCTTCATGAGCTACTTGTAAAGCATTCCATATTTCTTGAGCTGACTCATATTCTGAGATGCGAGTGTATTCATCGGGTCCTAGGCCAAAATAGAGAAGTTTCTTGGCCTTGGCATTCTTTTCCATTTTCTTGTAATCCTCAGCATCATATTCAGTAGGATCTTTGGGAACCTTTTTTCCATCTTCAGGAACTTTCGTGGGAACAAGGGGCCCGTTCTTGATGAGCATCCATAACTCGTAATCCTCTGCTTGTATGTAGTTCTCTATCCTGTTTTTCCACCAACTATAGTGTTGGCCATTGAAGTAAGGAGGTCGAGTAATGGATTGACCGTCAAGTATCCCTTGTGGTGCACTCATCTTCACGGATCTCTCAAGGTGATCATATTGCTCACCCAATTTGGCCATACCTCCCCATCACCATGCAATACAATCCAAGGAAGGAGCGAGGTAACAACGGCGACTGTGCTGTAGCAAATTACATCAAAATGTCCAGCTTTAGAACAGGGATTGAGGAAGGTGATTGATGTAGTTAATGTGTTAGACGAAGAAAGTCCTAGGGATGAAGATGGAATTAAGCATTAACTGACGCAGTATAAATGGTTCTGTGATGAGCCTCAGTAACCACCAATGAGGGATAGAAGGAGTTACTTGTGTCCAATTAGAAGAACCAACTTACAGATCAGAATCACAATTGTGTTGCATCTTAGACAAAAAAGCATGCTTATCATCATGACCCTTCAGTGCAGGTTCATACCCCTTACATTAATGCACGTCATACAGTGAGGAAAAGGAAGTGGTGTGATGTAGGCGATGATGTCATGTCATCCATACGGATGTGCTGACATTATCTAAAAGAGGTATGGATTGCATTTATTGTAGTTAATGACATTGTTATTAATGTTTTAATGGTAAATTATTCATCGTACAAGAAGCTTCATGTGACCTTGATAACAACATTAAAACCCCAAAAGTAGAGGTTGTCAAAAGCTTTAGAGCCAATTGCAAAAAATTATCCAAGTACGCTTCTTGGTAAGTCACCTTGATTGCATGATGTTTAGCTGGCCTTTGAAAAGTCCTTAGAGTGCACTCTATTTTAAGGTCATTTTTTATCATTTTTTAGGAGAATTATGTGTTTTATGCTATACTAAGTACTGCTTTTTTTGCTTTATGATCAGGTATGGCTCTCTTCTCTGTTTTGTAGGTTTTTGGACCATTTTACCCCAGATTTGAACCCTAAATAAGTGCACCTTGACCATCCATAGACACCCCCAAGTCACTATGCCTGTGGAAGGAAGAAAGAACAGAAGAATGTTGAGACAGAGCTCACCACAGACAGTCCATGCTGAGTCCATAACTGTAAGTTTCTTCATTTTCCTCGAACATCTAGCTGAAGTTGATCGAGTTCTCCTTTAAATAGAGTCATTTCGCAGCAGATTTGGCCATTCTCTCTAATCTTTTCCATTCTTTTCCATTTTCTTAGTTTAGTTTTGGATTTCTTAGTTCGTTTTGACTTTAAGAGTGCAAGTCGTGAAGAAGTGGTTGCTGTTGTAGAGCACTTGCAAAGTGGGGAAACCCTTGGAGGATCTCTAATTTTGCTAAATTTTCTTCTCTCAAATTTTGTTTAGTTGTTATGATTTTAAACATGTGCAAGTAGCTTTCTCAATCTAAGGATTGTTAGTCAAGTATTAATGGTGGATCTCTAATTTTTATTTAGTTGTGCTTGTTCTTGATTGGAATTGGTTAAATTCTGTCTTATGCATGAGATTGTTGGGAGTGAATTTTGGCTAAATTTACTTGCTAATTCTAAATAGTTGAGTGAAGGATTGAAAGGTGAAACTTGTTGTTTGACCAATAAGATAGGACTTGACTTAGCAATACTTGAGAAAGATTTGGTTGTTAAGAGGAACTTTAGTCATCAAAAATCCATGACCTAGACTAAATAAGGACATTTGAAAGAATGACAATTGGTTAGTTTAGGCAATTCAGTTTATTTCGAAAGAAAAGATTGAATTCTAAGTATAATTGCACCCGTTTCAATCTGCCAATATAAATCAAGTGCATGTTATATTCCATTGATCCACATGTTTACTAGACAAATCAAATCCCTAGATGTCTTAAATTGAATGAATTTTCCAATTAGATTGTAGTATTATTCAAACACTAGGTTGAAATTTGCTTGCTTAGCACTTTTATAGGATAAAACTCAATAGACTACAATTGGTCTCTATGGGGACGATAACTTTTTTAAAGCACCGCACCTGCGCACTTGCAGGCAAGGTTAAGTTTTTAACGCCGTTGCCGGGGACCAAATTTATGGATAATGAGTTGGCCCTTAGAAATTGACTAAGCATTTTTGTCATTCTTTCTTTTTCTTTATATTTTTTATTTGCGTTAGTCGTTTTGTTGGTAATTTTGCTGGACTTCTCCTTCATATGCAAAGTCCCTTTCATTTGAATTCGATCCAGAAATTCAAAGGGCATTTTGCTCCAGGAGGAAGAAATTAAGGGTAGAAGAGCAAAGGCTAAAGGCTCAAACAGTTTCTTCGTTGATGGTTGGAATAGAAGGTGACCAAAGAAGGACACCCCGAGATTTTGTTACCCTAGGTGTCCAAGGCATTTACTTGAGTATCACTCGGTCAACCATAGAAGCGAATAATTTTGAGCTCAAACTAGCCCTCATATCAATGGTGCAGTAATCCTAGTTCGGTAGTACCCCATTAGATGATCCAAACTTACACCTCTGGGTCTTTCTAGAGGTGTCCAATCCTTTAAAGCTCAACAAAGTTTCTATTGATGCCATCCGCTTGCGCCTATTTCCCTTTTCTATTAGGGATAAGGCGAAAGCGTGGCTTTACTTGTTGCCTTCAGGATGCATCACGACATGGGACGAGCTTACAAAAGCTTTCCATGCCAAGTTCTTTCGTTCGAGTAAGACGACAAGCTTGCAGAGTCAAAACTGATGTATCTTAGATGGGATTCAACGAATACTCAAAACTGATTCCAAATGTGAAGCAAAGCAAACTAAAATCAAGGTTGAGTTTAAGGAGAATCTGAAAGAGAGAGAGGATGAAAGTGATCTAAACTTTTAGTTAGATGCAGAAAACACCACTAAGTTTGAGTTTAGGGCCCTTAAGCTTAATCAGGATATAGTTATCACCACCTAATCAAGACTTAAGACTTACTTGATCACCACCCTAACTGGCCTAGTTAGAGATGAGCAAGTAAAGTTTTTAAGAACGAAAGGAGCAATACTCTTAATCTAATTTTAATCGATATTCAAGTTACATTTTTCAAAAGCAAGCCTTTTAAGGCCTTATAATCATGGCCTTGGGCAGCAAAACAAGCTAACGAAGTTTCCTTCCTACGAAGGAAAACGCTTAAAACATGCTTGGCTTGCGCTTAAGACTAATCTAGTTACAAGCTTGATTAACCTAAGTTAGTTATATTCTGAATACTAAGGAAAGCAAGACAAATGATCATACTTAGCATTAATACATCCAATTAGCCTTTATAATCAATTTAGTGGAGAAAATGTGAAGAAAAGTAGCCATAAAGTAAACTCTCTTTTCGGCTGGCCAATCCAGATGCAAGGTGCATTTTCTTCCTTTTCTCTCCTATTAGTTGCTCTTTCCAAAACTGATTTTTGCAGCAAATGATGATGGTCCTGGCTGTCTTGACTCATGATTGAAGCAAACAAGTAAGTTGGTAGTTGAGCAAACCCTTTGGAGAAGGAAAAACATGTAGATGCTTAACTGGGTTCTAAAAGCTAAATTGTGCCTAGTTTTCTGCCTTCTTTTTAGCCAATTAAAACTAAGCATGATTTTGTTTTCAGGCTATGGGGGGCACCTTAGGAAGTGTACATACCCCCCAAGTAAAAAAATCAAAGTTATGACTTGTTTAAGTGAGAGAATTTCAGACTAATTCTGGCAGTCTTGAAAAAATGGCTTGATTCCTTCACTTCGATTAAGGATGATTGACTTTAATTGCTTGGACCTGAAAGTTAACATCCAGGGGAATGCAAAAATATAAAAATATTAAACTTAAGCCACAATGTAGCTTAGGAAATCAGATAAACAAAATCAGGTACATTCTAGCTGATGTATGTGTGCGTGGAAAGTGATCCAAATCAAACTCAAACTCAAAACAAACCAAAGTGAAAAGAGAAATGAAAGATGGATGAGATGGAAGAAGATCTTCACCACACAAGAAAAGGATAGAACAAGACCTTGTAATTGAGATAATCCTTCACGGAGCCACTCAATGACTTGATCTGGGGTTAATTCTCTTGTCTTAACCGAGGAATCACTCCAATGGAGAAGATATAGAACCTAGAACACCACTTGATTTTGCCACAATTCAAGATATAGAACTAGGAATTTTAGATGCACTTTTGAGAAACACACTCAAAGTACTTGTATTACTTTTGGAAATCTCATACAATCTGAATGACAAGCATCACACACCCCTCTTGTTTTATAAGCTCAGCACAAGACAACCAAAAGACTCAACAACTCCTAACAATTAAAACTAGCCAATGAAAAGACTAAGTAAAATGGAAAGACTCATCATAAAAGGGGTGGGGGAGGTTACAAGGAATATTCTAGGATTTCTATCAGCTGATTATCTCCATCTAGAAGCCTCCAAAATGTGCACAATATCAGCCACACAAACACATGTAACTGAAGACTCTTCCCTTTCTCAGAATTAATCCTTGCAGCTACCTCAATTTCAACAGAGTATATCTTCCAGAATACTTGGCCAAAACACGCGTTCTTGGGCTTGCTAGAAAGCCCTGGAAGTCTATTTTCCCGAATGGGCTCATTTGCTCAATTTGGATAAGCGGTTCAAAAGTTATGACCCAAACAATGCACATATCTCAGACTGGACTGGATCAAAATAATGTACCTTTGAGTGATATTTTGGACAATCAAATGACGTCCAAATTAAACAAACTTAGGCTTATTTTAAAGCTGAAATCTTAAGCTTCCAAAGCATATGGGCCCTCAAGGTGTGGGCCTACTTGAGCTTGTCCAAAAGTTGCCACAGAAATTATCTTCCGCAGGGACGAATCGGGCACTAATTCTTCCGGAAGGAATAAAACTTTTCTATAGAGTTTTGCCACGTCTTTGACTTCTTGAAGCTTGATTGGGTCTTCCTTGGGCTGGGCTTGATGGTCTTTGGGCCGTTTATGATGGTCTCCATCATTCCCCCCGGGTGAGTGGAAGTTTGCCCTCAAACTAGGAAGGGGCTCATCAGTAAAATAGGGGCTAAGGTCGGAGACATTAAACGTAGCTGAAACTCCATAATCTCCGGGAATATCAACCTTGTAAGCATTAGGCCCAACCTTCTCAAGGATCTCAAAGGGCCCATCGGATCGAGGCATCAACTTAGATTTTCTTTTAGAAGGAAAACGTTCCTTTCGCAGGTGAATCCAAACCAAGTTTCCAGGCTGAAAATGTACCTCTTTCCGGTGCTTGTTGGCGCTTTGCATGGCTCTCTCATTAGCCTTGGCTATGTTGTCACGAACGCGAGCATGAAGTTCTTGAATTTCCTTAGCTCGTTTCTCGGCTTCCCAACTAAGTTTTGTAGGAGTGGGAATAGGAATAAGATCCAACGGACTCCTGGGATTATAGTCATAGACAACTTGAAAAGGAGAGAGTTGGGTGGACTTGCTAGGCACTCGATTGAATGCAAACTCGGCATAGGGCAACAACTCATCCCAATTCTTCAAATGCTTCTTCACAAGGACTCGTAGTAAAGTACCCAAAGTCCTATTAGTGACTTCAGTTTGTCCATCGGTTTGGGGATGACATGTTGTGCTAAACTTGAGTTGAGTACCCAATTTGCGCCACAAAGTGAGCCAAAAGTGACTAAGGAACTTAGGGTCACGATCGGATACCATACTCTTAGGAATGCCATGTAGTCTCACAATTTCCTTGAAGTACAAGTTAGCCACTTGAGTAGCATCATTAGTAGTGTGGCAAGGGATGAAATGCGCCATCTTGGAAAATCGGTCCACAACTACTATAATGGAATCCTTGTTCCTTTGGGTTCTAGGCAAACCCGTAATGAAGTCCAAACTAATATCTTCCCAAGGGGCTTGAGGAATAGGAAGAGGGGAGTACAAGCCTTGGGGCAACGCATGGCTCTTAGCCATTTGACAAGTAGAACATCTTTTGATGAAATGCTCTATATCTCTTGATAGCTTTGGCCAATAGTAGTGTTCCTTCAACATTGCTCTTGTCTTCTCTACACCGAAATGGCCGGCTAGGGCTCCTCCATGTAGCTCTTGGATAAGGAGCTCTCTAAATCCGCATTGAGGAATGCAAAGGCGTGAGCCTTTAAATAGGAACCCATCTTCTAAGTGAAACAACCCATGGGGGTGCTTAGAACACTTCTCAAAAATATCCTTGAAATCATCATCTTTGGAGTACAAGTCTTTCACAATCTCAAAACCAAGTACTTTAGTACTCAAAGTGGAGAGTAACAAGTACCTACGAGAGAGTGCATCGGCTCCTTTGTTGAGAGTCCCTGCCTTATGTTGGATGGTGAAATGGAAGGACTGAAGATACTCTACCCATTTAGCATGTCTAGGGATGAGTTTGTGTTGCCCTTGAATGTACTTGAGAGCCTCATGATCAGAATGGAGAATGAACTCTCCTCCAACAAGATAATGACGCCAATGCTCCAATGCTCTAATGATAGCATAAAACTCCTTGTTGTAGGTGGAGTACTTCTTCTTGGCATCGTTGAGCTTCTCACTAAAGAAGGCAATGGGTCTCTTCTCTTGAGATAGGACAGCTCCAATTCCTACCCCGGATGCATCACATTCAACTTCAAAAACTTTGGCAAAATCGGGCAAGGCTAGGACGGGAGCACTAGTGAGTTTCTTCTTGATCTCTTCAAAGGCTTGTTGTGCTTGCTCGTTCCAAGAAAATTCTTTGCCTTTAATTACCTCGGCCATAGGAGCCACAATGGTGCTGAAATTTCAGATGAATCTCCGGTAGAATGATGCTAGGCCATGGAAACTCCTTACTTGAGTGATAGATGTAGGAGTAGGCCATTCTTGGATAGCCTTGATCTTGCTATCATCAACTTGAAGACCTTAGGCGGACACAATGAAACCCAAGAATACCACTTGAGGGCTGAAGAAATAACATTTCTCCATATTGCCATAGAGTTGCTCTTGAGAAAGGATCTCCAAAACTTGTTGCAAGTGTTGGGCATGCTCTTCTTCGGTCTTGCTATAGACCAAAATATCATCAAAGTAGACAACAACACAAATGCCAATGAGGGGCTTTAGAACTTGGTTCATAAGCCTCATGAAAGTGCTAGGGGCATTAGTAAGCTCAAATGGCATCACAAGCCACTCATACAAACCTCCTTTAGTCTTAAAGGCGGTTTTCCATTCATCACCTTCAAAGATCCGGATTTGATAGTAGCCACTTCGTAAATCAATCTTGGAAAAGATAGCGGCTCCATGGAGTTCATCAAGTAGATCTTCCAATCTTGGAATAGGATACCGGTACTTGATAGTGATTTTGTTAATAGCCCGGCTATCCACACACATGCGCATGCTACCGTTCTTTTTAGGAACAAGGAGGGCGGGCACGACACATGGACTCAAACTCTCTCGAATTAAACCCTTGGACAAGAGGTCATCTACTTGTCTTTGGATTTTTTGAGTTTCACTAGTAGACATCCGGTAGGCCGGCTTGTTGGGAAGAACGGAACCGGGAATGAGGTCTATCTTGTGTTGGATGAATCTAGGAGGGGGAAGGCCATGTGGGATCTCTTGTGGAAAGACAGGATGGTAGGTTTGAAGGAGAGGGGTGAGTAGTGGATGTGTGGGAGATGGTGGCTTAGGTTCCTCTTGTAGAAGAATCAAGTCTTTGAAAGACTCAAATTCATGGTGCTCGGATTTGAGGAGAGTGGTGAGAAAGACATCCAAGTGAGGACTGTCTTTGGGTCTAGTGGTGGAGGGAATTTTGAGAGGAGTAAGGGTAATCTTTTTGTGGTCTTTTTGGAAAGAATAAGTGTTCATCCGGCCATCATGGATGACACTTCTATCAAATAGCCACGGTCTACCTAACAAAATATGACAAGCATCCATAGGGATAATGTCACACCACATCTTATCCTTATAATTTTTCCCAATTGAAAAAGAAACAAGACATCGGTGAGTGATTTGCAAACCCTTGCCTTGGTTTAACCATTGAATGGTGTAGGGATTGGGGCGAGGAGAGACTTGCAGCTTGAGCTTATCAACCATAGTCTTGGAAGCAACATTGGCACAACTTCCACCATCAATAATGAGGGAGCATACCTTGTTTCCCACGGTACACCTTGTGTGGAATATAGCTTCTCTTTGCTCCATGTCTTCTTGAGTGGCAAATCCACTCAATGCCCGGCGGATGACTAGCAATTCTCCTTCATCGGGGCCTTCTTCAACTTCTTCCAAGCTTCCTTCTTCAAAATGTTCTCCTTCTTCTTCTTCATATGCATGTTCGTCACATGCTTCTTGATATTCTGTTAAGGAAACAATCCTTTTGTTTGGGCACTCTGAGGCATAGTGTCCTATTCCTTGGCAACGAAAACATCGAACCTTGTCCTTGGATTTGGGCTCTTGTGTGGAGGGCTTAGGAGGGGTTGGAGTGGTGTTTTTGGCTTGTGGAGGGTTTTGAGGTCTAGGAGGGTAGTAGGGAGGTCTTTGTGTGGAGTGGGGACGAGAAAGAGGTTTGGACAAGATGCTCTTTCCTTTAGATTTCTTTTGTTGCTCTACCTTATAGGCTAGAGAACTCAAGTCATCTAGGGATGAATAGAGTTGCAACTCAATTACATGAGCAATGGACTCATCAAGACCGGTCAAGTATCTTACCAAGGTTTATGAGTCGTCTTCTTTCAAATCACATTTGAGTAGGAGTTGTTCAAACTCCCGAGTGTATTCTTCCACACTCTTGGATCCTTGCTTGAGTCGATGGAGCTTGAGATAATTGTCTTGCACATAGTGAGAGGGAAGAAACTTGGCCTTAAGCTTTTCTTTCATTTTGGCCCAAGTTCTGATTTTTCCCTTTCCATTCCTTGCTCTTTTAGCTCCAAGATTAGCCCACCAAATTGAAGCATATTTTCTGAGTTTAAGGGCTACAAGTTTTACCTTCTTGTCCTCCGGGATGTCCTCGTACTCAAAGATTCGCTCAATGGTATGCAACCAATCGAGGAACAAATCCGGGTCAAGTTGACCTTCAAATTCGGGGATGTCAATTCGGACACCACCAATATTGCCTCCTTGCTTTCGTCTCCATGGGGCTTCCTCATCACTTGAATTGGCACGGGAGTGAAGGACTTCCTCTTCAGATTCGACCACCGGTTCATGAGGGTGAGAGGGTGTGGGGCTATGAACCCACCTTCTTTTCTCCTCTAAGAGTTGGCCAAGTTGTGTCCGGAGATATGTAACCTGGGCTTCCAACTCCTCTACTCTTGCTTGATCACTTCTTGTAGACTTAGCAGACATGTTGAAGTGCTTTGGGGGAAGAAAATGCTGCTGGGGAACGTGGCACGGGCGTGCAGTGAGGCACGAGGTGGCCGTGCTTTGCTTCGACTTGTGAAATGCAGATTTTGAAGGAGGCACGGTCATGCTCCTTGGCACGGGCGACCGTGCGTTGGTTCGGGTTTGTGGGTGAAGCTGTTGCAGGGGTGTTTTTATATTTTGACTTTTGGGATGTATTTGGGTGTGATGTGGGTCTCTTAAAAACCTTGGCTGTGATACCCATTGATGTATGTGTGCGTGGAAAGTGATCCAAATCAAACTCAAACTCAAAACAAACCAAAGTGAAAAGAGAAATGAAAGATGGATGAGATGGAAGAAGATCTTCACCACATAAGAAAAGGATAGAACAAGACCTTGTAATTGAGATAATCCTTCACGGAGCCACTCAATGACTTGATCTGGGGCTAATTCTCTTGTCTTAACCGAGGAATCACTCCAATGGAGAAGATAGAGAACCTAGAACACCACTTGAATTTGCCACAATTCAAGATATAGAACTAGGAATTTTAGATGCACTTTTGAGAAACACACTCAAAGTACTTGTATTGCTTTTGGAAATCTCATACAATCTGAATGACAAGCATCACACGCCCCTCCTGTTTTATAAGCTCAGCACAAGACAACCAAAGGACTCAACAACTCCTAACAATTAAAATTAGCCAATGAAAAGACTAAGTAAAATGAAAAGACTCATCATAAAAGGGGTGGGGGAGGTTACAAGGAATATTCTAGGATTTCTATCAGCTGATTATCTCCATCTAGAAGCCTCCAAAACGTGCACAATATCAGCCACACAAACACGTGTAACTGAAGACTCTTCACTTTCTCAGAATTAATCCTTGCAGATGCTTCAATTTCAACAGAGTATATCTTCCAGAATACTTGGCCAAAACATGCGTTCTTGGGCGTGCTAGAAATCCTTGGAAGTCTATTTTCCAGAATGGGCTCATTTGCTCATTTTGGATAAGCGGTTCAAAAGTTATGACCCAAACAATGCACATATCTCAGACTGGACTGGATCAAAATAATGTACCTTTGAGTGATATTTTGGCCAATCAGATGATGTCCAAATTAAACAAACTTAGGCTTATTTTAAAGCTGAAATCTTAAGCTTCCCAAGCATATGGGCCCTCAAGGTGTGGGCCTACTTGAGCTTGTCCAAAAGTTGCCACAGAAATTACCTTCCGCAGGGACGAATCGGGCACTAATTCTTCTAGAAGGAATAAAACTTTTCTACAGAGTTTTGCCACGTCTTTGACTTCTTGAAGCTTGATTGGGTCTTCCTTGGGCTGGGATTGATGGTCTTTGGGCCGTTCATGATGGTCTCCATCACTAGCCGTGTAACTCGGAATCACCTCCTTGACTCTTTTGCAAAATGTGAGTCATTGCTTGGACTTCGGAGCTTGCATTGGACCTTGCTAGACTCGTTGGACCTTCTTCCATGTCTTGGCTTGAGGGGACTCCATCAAAAACACTACCTTCTCTCAAAAGGAAGATGAGACGCTCTATGAAGCCTAGGAGCGATTCAAGGATCTTTTATGATTACGCCCTCATAATGGTCTTCAAAGGTGGATGATCATATTATAAAGGAGTCACTCAGCCATTGCATTCTACGATTGATGCTATAGCAGGAGGTACTCTTATGAACAAAACTGAAGATAAAACATGCAAATTTGTAGAAGAGATGACTCTTAACAATTTCTTATGCTTGTCTGAGAGGACTAACCCAAGTGGGTTAGAGATAAGCTTAAATTAGATGTTATTTCTATGCTTTCTTCTAAAGTTGATGCTATGTCGCAAAAAATAGAGCGCTTGAATGCTAATTCTATCGGTCAACTACCCCTTCCCTATCATGTGATATATGTGGATCAGCTTATCATTTTACTGTGTATTGTCAAGTGGGTAGTCCTTTCGTCCAAAATATAAGTGACCAGGTTGACTATGTGAACAACTATAACCCTAGACTAGCAAATGATCCTTTCTCTACCATATAGTATCGTGGTCGGAGGAATCACCCTAATTTCTCTTATAGGTCTAATGCCCCGCTCGTGCCTTAAATGAATTTTCGACCACCCCTGAATTTCAACGACCATCTTATCCTCAACAAGAACCTCAAAAATCCAACATAGAGACTATGATAGAGAATATGCTTTCTGTGCAACAAAAGCAAAATGAGTACATTAAGCAATTGGCCTCTAAGGTTGATGTGCTTACTACTCACAATAAGATGTTGGAACCTTAAATTGCTCAACAAGTTACCTCTTCATCTCCAACCCCGGATAGTTTACTTACTAAACCTGAGCATAACACCTGTGAACAGTGTAACTGTGTTACCTTAAAAGAAGGGGTAGAGGATTCTGAGGATGTGAAAATGAGGAGGTAGAGAAGCGAGCATGGCTAAGAGTAAGGAGAAAAATGATAAGGGTGAGCCCATAACTTTTAGAGAAAAAGGCAGTCTTGAGTTCCTCAAAGTCTTTTCCCTTAAGCTTCCTGACCTAGGTAGCTTTTCTACCCCCTATGTTGTAGGAAAAATGAAGATGGATAAAACACTATATGACATTGGTGAAAGTGTCAGTTTGATGCCCAATTCTATGTTCCATATGCTTCATTTATGACCATTGCAACTATCACCCTTTTCACTCTAATTAGCGGATCATTTTGAAACACGGCCTTTAGGTACGTTAGAGGATGTGCCTATAAAAATAGGAGATTTATGGGTGCTCGAAGATTTTATCATTGTTGATAGGGCTGAGACTGACGATGCCGAGATTATTCTTCAGAGATCCTTTTTTACTACTTCAGGCTGCGCGATTGATGTAAAAGAGGGGCAGATAAGATTTGAAGTAGGGGGTGTTATGATGGATTTTGTTTTATAGAAGATAACATTATTTCCCCTAATTCCTTCCTCTCTAACATAGTTCTACTCTCTCCTAAAATTGATATGGAGGATGATTGGGGTTGTCCTGACCCATCTGATTTTGATTAGGTCTAAACTGAGAATCCCAAATAGGGTTATGTTAAGGTGGAATTTGCTACTCCTATGCCACCTAATATACTCGAGGTTAAGACCTATGCTTCTAACGAGTCTTCCATGAGTGACTATTGTAGGTTTGCTTAATTAGTTCTTTCTTTACCTCCTATGGAAGAAGTTGATTTGGATTTTGATATTGGGATTGAGTACGAAGATAGTGGCCCATCTGATGGAGCCCAATATCGATTTATTTTGTATGTTGATAGTATGCTTTGCCACAATTTGATGATGAAGAAGGATCTCCAACTAAAGTATTTGAGGTGGTACCTTCAATTGAAAGACTTCAGTTTCGTGGTTCATAATAAAAATGAAATAGATGTTGTGGGGGAGTCTAATACCCACAATTTCATTGAACGCGAACCAGAATAGAAGAAAGGTCGAGCTCGTGACCTTAAACAAGTGCTTCTTGGGAGGCAATCCAAGTGTTCGTTTTTCTTTTTCCTTTTTATGTTCATTTTTTAATTGTATTTTCTGCTTTTGCTATTTAGAACCTCCACTAGAAAACCAATAAAATAATAAAAGGGCAATAAAAATACTACAGAAGAAAAACCCAGTAATAAGAGGTTTGTCAGAGCCTCCACGGACTCCTCATGGTGACTACCCATGGTCTATGAAGGCTCTAAGAAAATTAAAAAAGGGAAGGAAAAAGACAGAGACTAAAACTGACCACAGACGGTCCATGGCCACCACCACAATCAGTGGTGAGCCCTGCGTCCACTGTCAAGGGTTTTCAAGGCCCTTTGACCCCGAACTTCTCATCTTTTTCCTCAAAACTCGACACTCTCTCTCTCTAAACACTCCATTCTCTCTCTGAAACCTCCATAACCACTTCACTTCACATGTTCAATTCTTCACCAAAATCCATCAATTTTCTTCCTTTTTCACTTACTTTCTTCACTTCAACCCCAAATCTCCATTTATTTTTCATTTTCAAGTCTTCTTTCTCTCCCATTTTCCTCATCTCCATACCCACAACCTTCAAAACTCCCTTCTTTTCACTTTTTACTCTTTCGACTTCCATTTTTCTTTCCCCACTTACTTCCCTTTCCTCAAATTTTTCATTTTCTAGCATTGTTCTACTCATTTTCTTTTAGTTTGATTTTTCAAGGTTTTTACCCATCTCTATTAAACTATCATGGCACCAAAGAAGAAGACAAGAACCACGAAAAAACCTAGGACTTTAAGTCAAGCCCCCATACAGACCACCTCAAAACTCTCGAACATCCACCACCTCGAGAAACCGAGGTAACATTTTCACATCTCCTTGGTTTAACTAATCCTCAGCATACTGCCAAATATAATGCTTCGAGTAGTAAACTAGTAGTAACCACTCGATATTATGATGAGGATGCGTTGAATCGCTTGGGATTATTGAATGATATTCGTTGGTTGTTTGCTCGAGGCGGAATGGGATAATTTTTAGAAACTAGAGACCGCACTTATCGGGACCTCACCCTTGAATTTTTTATCACAATACATGTTCAGGTCACGAGTGGCCCTCCATACTAAAAGGGCTGTATTTGATTTTATCTTACTTAGGAGCTCTATGAAGTTAATTTGAGTGCCTTAAATAATATATTTGGTTTTCCACCAAGTATGGATCTCCCACACTGCCATGCCCCTAAGGAATTCAATTCAAATGCTTTTTGGTATGAAATTTCAGGGATTATCGACATGACACTAGTAATTCCAAAAGTACAGTTATTCAAAACCCCTGTATTCATACGGCCTAACGCTTATTAGCTTGTCGTCTTTTTGCTAAACAGGATAGATTAAATGTGCCTCGCCTGTTTGATGTTTGAATTATATTTTTTGCATAGCATGCTTGAAGGTAACCAGATTGACCTCAGATCACTCTTGGTCAATCAGTTGTATGGTGCAGCCACTAGTTATGTGCATAGGATTGTAATTGGGGCCCTTATTACCCCCATTGCTAGGTAAGTTAGTATTAAACCGAACCCTGATGATAGAGTCACAAGGTTGTTGAACTTGGCCTCTTTTGAACAAATGAAATATTATAGGGTAGAAGGTGGGCTTATTTATTGGATTTATCTTGGGAATCAGCTTATACCTCTCCCAAATGTTGTTCGCACCTCTCTTCTGAACTAGGCTAATCTCTACTTTTTACCTAGTTATGAACCGTGGGCACGACCCACCCAACATCCTCCACCTACTTACACTAGGGCTTCTAGTTCATCCTAACCATCGTTATCTCATGATTATCTTGACTTGCATGCTATCCTTCTGTTAATTCAAGAGGAGCAAGCTTCTCTATGAGCCTATATAGAAACTGAGCATGCCTCACTTTGTGACTTTGTTCAGGATGGGATGATTGCCTCCTAGAACCAATATTTCTAAGAGTTTAGGGCTTGCTTAGAGACTTGGCAGGACTGACACATTTCTCAATCCTACCCTCCTTCTCCACCCCTCCCCTTTCCTTTTAGAGTCTTATGTTTTTTATGTGCTTACATTGAGGACGATGCTTTGTCTGAGTATGGGGGACTTGTTGTAGTTGTTATGTGTTTGTGGTTGCATATATGTGTGTTGTGGATGTGTGAAAGTTTATATTTTTAGGTCCTGCATTTAGGTTTAGTTTGCATTTTTAGTTGATCATTCAGTTGTTTAAGTTTCTTTCTTTGCTTTAGTTTTGTTTTGACATTTTTTTAAGTCTTTAGTTGCATCTTAGGCTTACCAAAAACCCAAAAAAAATAAAATGAAATAAAAAAAAGTAAAAACTAAAAAAAGTGCCTATGAACCCTCTGATGATAAGTCTTTAGACTAAGTGACTGTCTTTTGTCTATTTTAACCCTTTTTGTTAGGCCCATTTGTGAATAAAATGCTTGTTTTTGAGTTTTTAAACTACACTTTATGTTTTGGCCATCAAGTTTTCTCTAGAGAGCTTCCCCTACCATTCCTACTCAGCCCACACACACAACCCTTACACTCTCGCTCTTCCTCACATTTTCTCTCTCCTTCGCACACACACTTTCTCTCTAACTTGTGCGGTCTCTCTCTCTCTCCCTCTCTCTCCCCCCCCAAATGCCCTCTCTCTCACCCTGCAGCCACTAGCCAACAGCCACCCATCAATGCTGCCACTACCACCACCGTCGACACCACCCTCCTGCTAGCCGCCTCTCCTTCTCTTTCCTTTTGGTTGAGTATAGCTAGGGTTCATGAAAACCCTAATCCAAGTTTCTCTCTTTTCAATTTTTTTTCCATAACCCTCATTTGGAGTAATGAATCTTGTTTTCTTACATATTTGCTTTGATGTTCCAGATTTAAGTTGTTTAGTTAAGGAACTAAAAGTAGTCCAAGTCCCCTCTTTTTTCCTTGAACTCTTTCAAGGTAAACTTTTGATCTTAGACCCTCAATATTTTAAAGCTTGGATTGGATTAGGGGATTGTGATTTGTGGTTTGATGAAGGAGGCATTATATGAATACATTACCAAGGTTTTGGGCAATTGGTGGTAGTGGTTAAGGCAAAAACTTAGGGGCTTATCGCCTTTGCTACAGTAAGAACATAGGGTAACTTTGAACAACCATGGATTCATATCAACCTATTCAAAAATTAAAAAATTTTAATGGTTTATAGATCTAGAAGTCCTTTGTACCTGGAAGTCCTTTGTATCTACGAGTTTGAATCATGCTAATTGGAGTTAAACTTAGAAATGCAGAAGCTGTGCACATCTGGGCTATATTGGGACAGTTTGAGAACTTGGCTAAATTTGAACATGTTAAGGCCATAATATGCTAATCCCTTTAAAATTAAAGTTATAGTAGATGAATTTCTCTTTCCAGAAGGCGATTAATCTCTAAAATCCTGCATATAGAACGTGAGTTAGGGCCTCTGAAAGTTGGAGATAAATTTTATGTCTAATCTGGACGGGCTAAAGAAGGGTTTAATTGAAGAGATAAAATCTCAAAAGTTCACCAAAAAAAAAAATATTTTTGCAGTTTAACTTGTTAATTAGGCAGAGAAATAGGTTTCTGAGTGATTTATAGGCCATAGTTCATTAAGTTGAATTGTGGGCTAAGTAAAGGCTAACAAAATCGCTATTAGAAATTGAACAGGCCCAAGTTAGAAACTCAGCTCAAGCTTAGGCATTTCTTTTGGTCAGGCAACAATCATGCCCTAAATCTCCTGATTGTCCCTTCAAAATGTGCTTTATACGGGTTATCTGTTTGGTTGATTTGAATTGATGTTCGAGAATCTTGTTTAATAGATTGATGCGTGATGAGACTTTAATATTATTAACATGAAGCTTGGAATGAAATGTTTAATTATTTGAATGTCCCTTTAAACGACTTGTTTTAAGCATGCCTTTAAATGGTTTTTGGACCTCTATTGGTACGAGATGGGCTATTAGGAAGTTTGGGCACATGACCTACTCTTAAAATGTGGCAACTAAGTGAATGAATTAGGTAAGGCAAGGGATGTTTCCTCCCGATCATGAGATGAACTTATAGCCTTCCCTGGGTATTTGCATACATGTAGTGGTCATGTGTCATCTGGTTAATGGACGTAGGCTAAGTTATTAGTGACTATCCAACTGATGGAGGCCCTGAACTAGATAAGTGGCTGTATTTAATCAGATGCAGGCCATGAGACCTAGTGGGGTCACTTGCCTCTATGTTATAAACTTAGCCAGGAAAGACCTAAATGAACTTAGGGGTTCGGATCAGATTGATAAGTCACCATTTACGAATCATTTGAGTTACCTTTTCCCAATCCCTAACACTATTTGAAATGAATTTAAGTATGGTTTTTGACAGTTAGGAGTGGTGTTTACTGAGTTTCATCTCATTCTTTAAAATGTTTTATTTTTCAAGTGATGATCATGGGCATGGGAATGGGTGCTAATTTAGAGCAACTCCATTAATGCATATGACTTATAAACTGTTGACTTGAATAAATTACATGAATTGAATAATTGATGTAAACTTATTGTGCTCGACTTGAACCCCTTGGTTTGGCTTAGTATTAAATGCTCAAATAATGGATTTTCCATTATACTTAGCCTTGTGTTTTCTAATAGGATATACAGCGGTAACCCCGCCTCGATTGTCCAGTGCCACTTAGGTTAAATATTAGTAATTAAATGAAATTAGAAATTTCTGGGTGTTACAGATGTGGTGACGATGGATGGATTTTTTTTCTTTAAACACTTAGGACATTTCATCTTAGCTTAACTACTTTTCTAACATGTTGCTGCTGAGCCAAATACGTCTTGGTCCTTGACAATATAGTAAGGTGGCATCATCAATCTTAACTTCATATCCTAGCTTTAAATTAAAGGGTCATGATTCATAGGGTCACATAGTGACAAGAGATGGGGAAGTCAATTGTAACTCCATTTATGGGTCATCTTATAAGCACACAGTATATCATGGCATAACTCTCACTTAATTAGGCTTATCCATCTATATGCTACACGAATCACCAGTGTAGATTTTCGCCCAAAAATCTAACCTGAGCTACTAAATCAACATACTAAATATTAATCTTGACACTCAAGATTTAGCTTTAAGGCTTCAATATGAAATCCGATTTCATATTCGACTCCCTCGAGTCTCATCTCAGGCTTACTAAGGCAATTATATTTATTTTATTTTATTCATACACTTCCAGTATGAGTAAGTAATATTACACACCTAGTCCCAATATGATTTAGTCTCATCCTACCCACCCCTTAAGAAGCAGGATGATTATTTATATGACTAGGCCAATCAGGAGGCTATATTAAACATGAGCATTTGAAAAGAAACATCAATCTTTACATGAATGCTCTTTACAAAAGAAACATGTCGATCACATAAAAAGATACATCCAAGTAATGACTTTACAAATTCCTAGACTCAACATATGAGTTTTAAATGCATCACTAGGTATAGCGTTAATCAAAGAAACATCAATCACCTTGTTGGTGTATATATTCTTGTCCATCATATAACAAGATACATCCAAGGACTGACTCTACGAATTCTCAACATATGAGGTTTGATGCATCAGCAGGTATAGGTTTAATCAAAGAAACAACAATGACCTTGTTAGTGTATATATACTTAATCGTAGTGGTCTTTATCTCTATGGTAACATACAATACAATCTTCCTCCATAGTTGATAGTGTCATACAGTTTTGCCTTTTACTGTACCATGACATGCTTCTCTACCAAGGGTGAAGACATATCCTAAAGTTGACATAGGCTCATCCGAGTCACCACCCCAATCGACATATGAGTATCTGGACCTGTTAGTTTGGGCGGGCGGGTTAAATACGGGTCGGGTGTATTCGGGTTTGGGTAAAACATGGTTCGGATGTATTTTGGGTTCGGGTAAAATATGGGCGAGTGTATTTCGATTTTACAGGTTTCGGGTCAACCCAACCGGTTTGGAGCGCCTTTTTAGTGAGTTATTTATCTCTTTCTAAAAATCAAAATCTTAGCATATTTATTACTTAAAATTGTCTATATTTAATAAATAAACATTCTAATTATAATTTCTTAAAAGAATATAAAATATATTTAAACTTTTTATACCGGTAGACACTAAGTCACGTTTGAGTGGGTTGGTATGCATATTAAATATTAATAATAAGTCTGGTCATTCATGAGCCAATCCATCTAAAGCATGAAAATCGTATTCAAAACCCAAAACTTTCGGGCGGGTTAGGGTCGGGTTTTCGAGTCGGGTCAATTTTTACGAGGTCTATGGGTATCTACTGAATTTGAGGTCTTCATCTTGATAGCAAAGGACTAAATCAACAATACCATGAAGGTAGGGCATGATTCTTTTGAGGGTTTGTTAGTGAGTAGGTTCTGGGTTACTTTGGTAACGATTTAGCAAAGTAACCATATAGTAAATGTGCAGTGTACATAACATGATATACATTAAACTTCCTACAACATTAGTGCAGGGAACATTGCTTATTTCTCTTTTTCATCATTTATTTTAAGGCATCGAGCAAGACTTAAGATTAAACCCTTCTAAACTAGAGTGTCTATGGGCTTGGCATTGAGTTCCTACAAAACACTCCAAGACCTTTTTCTTGTATGCTTCTTGATACAAACCAAAGAGCTTCTTGGAACATTTTTCTGGCTATCTCCGTGCCCAGGATATACCTAATTTTATCCATATGCTTCATCTCCAAAATAAAGGACAATCACTTCCTAGTAGTTTTTCTCATCCCTTAGTTGTTCTCCGCCAATAATATGCTATAAACGTACAGGGTAAGAAACATGATCCCCACCAGTTGCTCTTTTGACATACACATAATGATCCTTTGAAACCATAGACAAGCTAAATGAACTTATGGATTTATGGAATCTAAAGTATCATGATCTAGAAGATTATTTAAGACCATATGTAGACCTTTTAAGATGACACATTTTATCCTCCAGTCCCTTCGATACAAGACCAATTGGTTGGTCCATATATGTCTCTTCCTCAAGGATATTGCTCAGGAAGGCAGTCTTTACGTCCATTTGAACAACTTAAAGTCCAATGAGCAACAAGAGTAACGAGTAGGCGGGCCTTTAACTTGTCAATCAAACCATATGCGTGACGTTTTATCTTGAAAGCCCAGTTGTTTCCCACAAACTTACATCGGAGTAGAAGATCAACAAGTTCCCAAACCTTATTTTTTGCCATTAAGTCCATCTCATCCCTTTGGCATCCATCTACTCTTTATGATTTGGTGAATCAATTGCCTCTTGATACGAGATAGGTTCCTCAACGTCCAAGGGAGTACATAGGCATATTTCCTCTTCGATTTGGACATATCATTAAGGAATTCTTCCATGCTCACTTTTTCAGATCCTTCGACCTTCATAATTGTTTTGCCTGGGTGGGGACTCCCTCCCCTTTTCTTTAAGAGGAGTGGGACCCTAAACATGTCGAGAACCACTCCCACTATCTCTTGGAGGTGTGGGATCTTGAACATATGACTAACTACATGTTCAAGAATAGTGAAATGAGGATAAACCTCATCATTAGGTTGATTCTCACTAGGAATTGAAGATTGAGGACGAAGCTCATTCTCCTAAGCAGATAAGTCTCCCCCATTCCTTTCAGATAGGTGAGGTGTGCCATCTTTGGTGTCTAGATTATAATTTAAATCCTTCCCCTCACTAAAATATGGTTGAATGTATTGATGTAACTCATAAAATTTGATATTCTTATTTATTTCACCAATAGTTAGGAACTTATCCTAACGAAAGTCGACATTGTAGGAATCTACTTCCATCATCCCACCATTATGGTGTTCCTCATACATCATATATCCTTTGGAATGTGTGGGATATCTTACGAACATTATCTTGGTAGCTCTTGGATCAAGTTTACTATGTTTGTGGGTTGGGTCATGCACATAGCCAGCCGAACTCTATGGGGTAAGTGGTCCAAGGACGGCTTTTTTACAAAAAATAAATCATATGGTGTGGCATGTGTACTTTCGCTTGGTACACCGTTAAGGATATAGGCTACCTTAAGCAACACATTCCCCCAAAAAACTGATTAGGGGGTTAGCATGTGCCATCATTGACCTGATAATATCATGTAGTGTCCAATCCCTACGTTCTGCAACGCTATTCTGTTGCGCGGTGTATGGAATCATTAGCTGCATTGTGCACCTTTCTCTTTGTAAAAGCCTTTGAACATATCAGAGAGATATTTCAACCTCCATTAGTATGAAGAGTTTTAACATTTTGTTCCAATCGAGTCTCTACTTCTACTACAAAGTGTGTGCACATATCAAGTACCTAATCACGGTGAGATAAGAGGTATACATACCTATATCATGAATAATATATAGCTCCTTTTTGGTATGCCTTTAGGCTCTATCTTGATACTGCTTATTAATAGTTACATCTTTGTCATTCTTATCTTTGCTTATCCTAGGAGACATTGAAACCGTTAGGTGTTGTAATACTTCACTCTCATCCAAAAGAACCTATATCTTTTGGCACTATGTGTTATATTTATGCTACAGTGCTTTTTATTTGCAAGCAAATCACTAATCATAATTTAGTTAACATATCTAGAAGTATATATTTGATAGACGGACACATTAGACATATTTTTAAATAATTAAATTATCAAAGACTCTATCATTCATGTCGTATGATCGAAAATTTCACCAAGCTCATAATCATCACATATAGATGCAAATTAGAAGTTTCAATTATTGAATTGCCGCATTTTCCATAAAACAGAACTCATGGTCATGGGCAACTTAATTGTTAAACTAACATATTTTGAAACATCATAAATATATTTAACTTAATCATGTAAAATAGATGTACATGAAATTATAAAATGAGCTCATATAATCATGGTAACAAATTACATATTTGTCATTTCAAGCTTAATTTAATGACTTATAATACACAATTACATCCAACCAGAAAATCATATTATTATATAAATTACATTTGTATAATTACATGAAACTGAATTGTGAAACATATTCACACAAATATAAAACGAATTTACATAGTAACATGTCACAAACAAAGTTCATGAAAGCCCAAAGAGCATAAACATGTTTGTATAATTATAGTTAACTTGAAACGTGTTCAAATGTCATTTGCAAATTATAAAACAAATATCATATTTTTAATTTAATGAAACATATTGAAATATTACTCATAAATAATTGTATAGAATACATCCATATGGTAATACAAATTTAAATAATATGGAAAGAATTCAAAATAAAACTCTTGAATATAACGCGAAATGAATTCAAATATTGCCCGCAAACAATATAAAATGTATTCACATAATATTGTGAATTTAAATTTTTTAAATCGGATTTATAAAATTATCACATATCCAAATAACGACATGATACATATTCATAAATAGCCACTTAATGACGTTATAGATAAATGATTTTTATGAAATCAATTTATATAGTACAGATGTGGGCAATAATCCACTAATTTCTAAAAACATAAAATAGGAAAAGGAAAAGAAGAGCTAGATATGGGTTTAAAGAGTAAGGAGGGCACCCAACCCACACACAAGTCATAACCATTTTTTTGTCTCTTCATCTCTACCCATAGCCCGCTCTGTAACTCTTCTCTCCCACTTCACTTGGTCTCACCCTAGGCAGCTAGAATGGACCCTTAAAGGTCCTATTTCTCGGTACCAGTGCTACCACCATGTACCGCTCTCCATGTCTCCGCACTTTTTTTGTTCAGCTCATAATGGGCCTTTTGGCCCTAGCTAGAAACTATGGTGTCTAGCCTATCCCGAAAAACACCAATGGGATGATAAACTATAGTCCCTACCATTGTTGATAGGCCACAACCTTCGACACATGATCACCTGGCAAGATTCAAGGCTACCACTGCTTGGATTAGCCAAAGCTGAGTCAAGAGATGCGACCCATGCGAGCAACACGACACTGAGGTAGTAGCGCGTGGGCTTCACGCTCCTTCCAGAATCAATGGGTTACTATTATTCAGTTTTATTCCAGCTACTCTTAATTCTAATTTTACCCATCTTTGAATATTTTCTATATACATCTATGTATATATACATGTAAATGTATATATATATATATATATATATATATATATATATATATATAATATATATATATATATATATATATATATATGTATGTATATATATATATATATATATATATATATATATATATATATATGTACATATATATATATATGTATATGATATATATGTATATATATATATATATATATATATATATATATATATATATATATATATACACACACACAACACACACACACACACACACACACA
Organism: Carnegiea gigantea; assembly: GCA_029747015.1. Classification (NCBI taxonomy): domain Eukaryota; kingdom Viridiplantae; phylum Streptophyta; class Magnoliopsida; order Caryophyllales; family Cactaceae; genus Carnegiea; species Carnegiea gigantea. Next base: position 17,476 of record JAKOGI010003016.1, on the reverse strand, counting down.
CACACACACACACACACACACACACACACATATAGGGGTGAGAAGGGGGTTTAGTGTGTAGGCCACTTAGGCTTGGTCACGGCTATAGCAGCTGCAGTCACAGGAGCAATGTCAGGTGTTAGTTCAAGACTAATGGAAAAAGGGGGCAAGTCAGGGAGTCATAAGCAAGAGAGTCTCGCAGTAGCCACAAAGGCCCTAGGTCAGATTGTCTTGCAATTTGTTTGGTCATTACGATTAGAAATTTGGACAATAGTATAGAAAAACACGTAGTAGCACACACTATCGAATAAAATAGCATGCTTTATGAACATGATCATTCACAAACCCATACTTGTCATGTACTCAATTCAAGATAATCACGCACGATGATATGAATAATCAAGCCTTCTTGAATTTCAATTAGCATAATAATAATATTAAATGAATAAATCGGATATCAATAGATGATTGAATTATTAGGGGTCAGATACCTAACAACATGGCTTTGATAGCACTCTTAGAAAACCAATGAATCCACGCCCCACACCTGAATCTCATTGATGGTGGGATAGTTGTTAGAGAGAAAGAGAGTTAGGAGGTGTTTAATTTTAGAGTTAATATACTTCTGGAGCAAATTGAATCATTAAACCCCTCTTTATGTGGGTTTAAGTTATACAACAGCCATCACTTAGGCGATTTATATGGTCGGTCACCCTAATATAATTAGGGCCAGCTAACAATATGAAATTACCAAAAAGGGAGGGGAGGGAATGTGGAAAAACTATGCAAAAGTCAAACTATTTATTGGAGTGGCAGAAGAATAGAGCAGAATGAGAAAACGGGAAGGGGAAATTATAAGATGAGATTGAGAGACACTCGTAGAGGTGAAGGGAGGAGGAATGGTGGAAGCTATGGGAAAGAGTGGTTGTTTTCTACTACGTCAGTAGTTTTGAGTGTTACCCCAATACATATCTAGGAAGGAGCACCCCAATAGTGTTAGTGGAAAGTTTCCAGAGCAATGAAAGATGTTGGTAAAAGTATAACACTCTTGAAGGTGGTTAATGCCAAGGCATCCATTATAGTTAAGTTATTGATTGCTTCTTACTGTGCTTATATGTTGTTGTATGAGTGAAGTAGGAAAAATATACAACAGGTATTTTAGGAAATTATATGTTGTGGATATTAGGGTTTGATTAGTAGAAGGGTGTTGGGGTTGTGCAACATATTAACTGCTTTATACTTTAGTAAATGTAAAGTACTGGGTGGGGTGATATATAATAATAAGCAATTTGTGGAGGAACATGAGAATATATTTTAATGTAATTTGGTAATGGTGGGTTCAAAAATATCAATTGTAATGCTAGAGAATAGTAGTACAATGAATGAGGTTGGGCTATTTAACATCTCTCTATGTATGTAGACTTCACATGTTTTGAAGAAGATATTTGCAGGAGAAGTTGAAAAACTTGTATTGAGTCCTAATCATAGGCATGTTGCCGTTCTGCTAACCTGGATTGGAGGGGGGCCACTTAGGCAAATGAGTAACAAGGGTAGAAGTGGAAGTCTTAATTAAAATGGTGATGGGCATAATAATTTTAAAGAACATGTTTGTTGTCGATTATAGAAGTAATTTAAATGAGTAAATGAGTGTAACACCCCAGACCCTCCCGAGCCAAGACAATTACTAGGAACAACTTCAAGGATCGTTGACTGGCCCAATAAATTACTAGAATGCTTTCCCGCCTGCTCCGTCCTCGCTCATACGCTGTCTAGCAAACTTCTCAGGAGGTCACCCATCATAAGATTGCTCCATAGTAAGCACGCTCAACTGTGGAGTTCTTAAGAATGGATTCTACAAAAAGAAAGGTGCACCTTTGGTGTATAAGTAGCCACTTCAATCCTTTCAAGGCACATTCGGGGTGTTACAATCACCCCCACTTGAAGCGCACAATGTCCTCATTGTGCCTCACTAATCGACCGACTTATGAGTCCTCTTGATCGGTGGTCTACACCCAGTATAATTGCCCTGCTAAGTGACTACCCATGGTCTCTCCATCCATTGATGCAGCTCACGGTTGCGGGTCATCTCTGTACTATTTGTAACACCCCAGACCCCTCCCGAGTCGGGACAGTTACTAAGAACAGCTTCAAGAACGGTCGACTGGCCCAACAAATCACCAGAAGCCTTTCCAACGTGCTTCGTCCTTACTCACACGCTGCCTAGCAAATTTCCCTAGGGTTCACCCATCATAAGATTCCTCCACAGCAAGCACGCTTAACTGTGGAGTTCTTAAGAATGGGCTTACCGAAAAGAAATGTGCACCTTTGGTGAGTAGTCACATCGATCCTTCTAAGCCACAATAAGTGATTTAAGATCGAGGACACATGGATGACCACCTAAAGTAGATGGAAGTGTCATAGTCAAGCTTATAATTGAAATTTGCACATGGGTAATATGCATGTAGGTTGAGATAGTTATATGTAAATGTGTTGAGGGGGAAGTTGTAAATGGACAGTTGTGCCTGCATGGTAGTGATAGTGTCAGTGTGAACGTGTTTGTGGTGTGAATGTTGGAGTAATATGCATGTAGGTTGAGATAATTATAGATAAATGTGTTAAAAGCAGTGAGATTTGTTGATGTGCTTTTTGAATAGAATGCTTGATTATTGATGTGTTTGATGGTGCCTACTAGTTTATGTTCAGAAATGCTATGTTTGACGGCTGTATGGTTGGTGTATACATGTGTCATGAAAGTTGAGTTCAAAAAATTATATCAACTAAGATTTGAAGGGCTATAAAGTGTGTAAGCAAATAAAAATGGGTGTGGAATGATCATGTGTTGATTTGTGTTTGCTTATGTTTGGAAAGTTATAATGTATGTTGGTTGTATGGTTGATGTTTTCGAATTCACTTAATGCTAAGTTTATATAAGTTGTGCGAAGGTAGTGTTGAAGGAGAAGAAGGCAAATAACTACATTAAAATAAGTGTGGAAATGATAATGAGTTGAGATCCAAAGTTATGCATGTTGATGATGAACATGGATCATAAGTGTGCAGTAGTTGTAGGCCCTTGAAATTTTCAGTTACATGTAGGTGGTATACATTAGAGTTACGATTAGGGCCATAGGAGGACGATGTCGGACAGATGAAAGTGATCCACCATATAACCTTAATGTGCTGAGGAGGAGGCAGAAGGGGAGGGAGGGAAGGCATGTGCCTGAATGGTAAGGGTGTGGTGGGTTAGTGAAGCAGAGGGACATGAAAATTTGGAAGATGGCATAAGGAAGCATGGAAAACGGGGGAGAACATCGTCAAAAAAGAAACTAGTAAAAGAGAAGAGGAAGGTAACAGTGGAAGGGCAATCAGGCGATGAGGATATGGCTGTAGCGGGTGCGAAGATTATGACTCGATGTTCCCTGGACAAACTGGGAAATTATATGGGCCGCCTAAAAAATTATCATCAAGAGTCGATGAAGGAAATGGTATGATCTGTAGTTTTATCTTATCCGCAGAGTTCTATTGACCACCAGCAGATGAATTGACCACTAGCAGATGAACTACCTATTCGAGAATTAGAGTGAAAGTACGGCTTCAAGCTTGTGAGGAATATGGTGTCATGTATTATCTTTGATTTTGTATTCGTATATGGCTTCTTAATGCATGAAAGGTAGTTAACTTTGTGTCGAGGTAACATGAGGAAGAAACTGAGGTAGAGAGACTGATTAAGGAGGAGTTGGAGGCGATAGGGTGATTTACACGTCCATTGCAGGGCAAAAGAAGTGCGAACATTCCTTACACTAGAATTTTACTAAGTCTGTGTGATCGGTACGATGGAGAGGGGACGTTGGAGGTGTGAAGGAGGTCATTTATTTCGTAGGTTTATAATGTATACTTGTTCTAAAAGTCTTTTAAGGCGATGGTTCTAGAGGTGGTGTGCCTCATGTATGATGTACTGGGGTTGAGCAGAGTGATCCATGAATGTAATAGCTCCACCATAAACTATGTAATTAACATGATAAACTGTTGAGTAATGATAACTATAATGTCAACTAATAGAATTTAATAAAAATAAATAGATTGAGCACATGCACATCAATTCGATGGTTTCTAACTTCCAAATTCTTGGCTTAATCAAGGTGGGAGGCCCCTATAATTCCAAATTCCTGCATTTAGTCATTCATTGCCTGAGCGCGGTAATGATAAGCATTATCATAAGCTCCTTACGTCCTCACAATCATTAAAATGCGTATTCAATGAGGAATGTGATCAGCCTAGCGGTGGTATTAGTTGAATTCATTTAGAAGTCAAGAATTCATTTTGGCTAGCCCAATTGTCCGACCTTGTTTACCATATAATACACGCATACAGCGCACACACACACACACACACACACACACACACACACACACACACACACACACACACACAGACATATTGAGGTGAGGGTGCTAGTGAACGGGGATTCGCCAAATCAATTTTTCAAGACGATTGGATGTATTCTCTTGTAAATAGCACTTTAGACTCACTCCTTGGGTTAGATTAAGTGAGGATTGAGACTTGGTATTTGAGTAAGCTCTTCCATATATAAAAAAGAGAGAATCAAATAAGAACAACATCAGTTTAATCCTACCGAGTGACCTTCCCCTCCTAAATTCTTTCTCTCACAGCTCAACTCAGAACGAACAACATATTCCCCTTCCCCGTCTTCCTCCTTACATGCCCCTTATGCTATAGCTCTTCCCGTCTTTGCCCATGCCGCCGTGTCCCAGACATCAGCGGACCACTAATACTTGCGGGTGTTGCCACCCAATCGCCATTCCCCTTGTTTATTCCACTTGTGAAGGTATTCATCAACCTATTTAATGAAATCTTGTCTATGTAAAGAGTGGTTAGATTAGACATGCATTTGATAAAATGACTTTAGGGTGGTGAATACAAGTGAATCATAGCAATTGATCATGTTATTTGAAGTTTTCGTTCTTTTGTTGTTGCTATGTAGGTCACAAATGTGGAATCCATGAACAAACTTAAGTTCTTTGAGTTTTTATGCGGCAACTGTGTGATCATATGCTGAAATTAGAAAACTCATGTGCTATTTAGAAGTACAGGGTTAAGCTAGAAAATTTCGAAGTGGTGAAAATTTCTAAGACTAACTAAAACTATGGTGTAATTGCTAAGTAATTGTGATGACCAATTTGAAATGGGTGGTGATGTGCATGTTAGATTGAAAGGAGGTTCTTGAAGAAAGGAAACTTCTCCTTCAAGAATAGTTTGAATGTTAGGATCAAAAGCATATCGATTAAATTTAAATAAAAGTTTGTACAATGAGGTTTCTTAAAGCCAAAAGTGTTTATATGAATAATCAAAGAGGAACACTAAGGTCTTAGTAGGTGTGGGTATGAGTGACAGGAAAGTTCTTAATGTTGTTGGATTAGGGAAGAGTCATTTATGGGTGAAGCGAGTGCTAGTAGATGTAAGAAAATATATCAAGAAAGGTTGAAACTAAAAGGGGAGGTTGAGGAAGAATTAATATTGTGAAATAAAAATGTTTTCTTTAGGTGATAAACACAAGGAATTTGGTGAAATTAATAATACCTCAAATTCTAAATGGCATGACAACACAAGCTAGGTTTCCCCTAACTTTGAAGGTGGTGTATAGGCTAAGAAAGAGAGTAAGACACTTGGGGAAGTAGTAGTGAGGAAAAGCTTGTTTGCTAATAAATGGTTATAAGTGCATTTTGGAAACTCATTTCTTATCTCTATTAATGGTGTGCGATTCAGTGGTCTGGTATTAATAAAAATAATTCCCGTAATAGAGGCAATCATGGTTAGGTGCCCGTAGTTTAGAACCGTCAAAAAGAAATGTGTTTTGACTACTAGGTTCACTACACACCTTATTAGGCAAGTCTGAAACCTAGCCAGTGCTAATCGGCTTCGTCCGACCAGACGTCCCAATCGGTCTAGATATATGCATATGAAGGGAGATCATCCCCATTATTGTAATTATCCATAATAAAGGCTCAAATTGAGAATCATTAATATGCCAATAGTTTTCACCATTTCTGTCACTTTGTTATTTCGAAATAAAAAGAATTGAAATACGCGCACTCATTTGTTTTCATGTAGCTGACTTTACTATATAGGGATATATATACAGGGTTGTTTATTTTTCCTATTGTATATTTTCATTTTATTCCTTTTTAGGTAAGGTGCCTACTTCTATCAAAACTTAAGGAAATGAGAAATGATGTTTGGTTTTATAAGAAGTGGAGTCAGCGATCGTAAAGGCTTACAGTGGCAATCCTATCAGCAACAAGTCCCTTCTTTTGTCCTTGTAGTAAAGTAGTAACGATACGACGTACTTTAGGTGTGTGTGTACTATTTCACTTTCACTTATTTTGGACTTAAGTAGGACTCTATGGTATGCTTGGTTTAATAATGAGACATAATGTTATAACATGCTTGGGTGACTAGATGGTCCCGTTTGTTAGGTGCTTGGATTTTTGTGTTGCCTAGTCCTTGAGGGATGATGGAAACATTTTAAGCTTTTCCTTTTCTGCTACGCATAACCCTAGTTAGTTGGTTAAATAGGACTAATCTAGAGGTCATAAGGCTTGGGGTGTTACACTCAGGGTTAGGTTAGCGGTCACTGTGAGCCACAGGATGGGCATGCATTTTAAGGCAGGGTTAGGAAGGTCGTAGGAAGAAAGTAGTGATCCTACTTGTGTATGCTATGACTTGTTTTGTTTCTATAGTTCATAAAGATCTGCGGATGTTGAATTGTGTGCTAGATATGAGAATTACTTGTGTAAATAAAATTAGTAGCTATGAGATGAGCTTCAACCATGGTGTATCTTAGATGGCATTTCCAGGTGAACCTATGGATCCTTATTTGCTTTATGTGATATCCAAGACCTTCGTTTCAAACCATATTCCACACTTGGAGGCATGTATGTAGTAACACTTTTAAGACCCTTACTCCCCCTTTCGCAGTTCGCTTGTTAGGGGCCTTTCCTTACTTTGGACCTTACCCCATGTCGTGCCTTAGATCCATTGTAGGATGCGATATCTCAACTTCTTCATAACAAGGGACCATAGGGAGAACTGGGAGAGGTTTTAGGGACGTGGTGTTTGGGATGTTATCACACATGAGCTCATAATGCTTAAGTGGCTTGAGTAAGTAGGTATGCCACCCTAAGCTATCTCTTACTTCTTTCCAGAGTTGTTCTTTCCACCACCTCCAGCTCCATATCCTAACCCTTCAATCCCTCCATCACCTATATCACCTCCACTCTTTGACTAGGAGTTATTTGAGGGTTACCTTTTACTAACTGACTCAGATGAAGCGTCTGTGCCTTTCCTCTTGTCTCCTGACCACTCTGGTGACTCCAGCGGAGTCCATGTTGTCATTAACATACTGAGCCCGCCGAGGTGGTTGTGGTGGTGACACGCCACAAGCGTACGGGTATTACAGTTTATAGATTAAAATATCCTTCCCACCGCGACCAATGCAATCCATTTAAAATTTATCCTTTTAAAATGCTAAGCAAAATAAGTATTGAGTTAGGATATTTTCTGAAAAACTAATCTATAGCTAGATGAATACTAATTAGTAATATAAGACTTCTATTAATTAAAAAGGCTTAGGGGTTTGTTTCACCCATAATAATTAGATCAAATAAATTTGGATGAATCGAAGGGTAATAATCATACATAATTTAATTATTTCTTTGAAAACATGAGTTGTTTGGACTAATCAAATTGCGAATCCTTCAAAGGTTTTTGAATTAGTTTAAACTAAGAATTTAGAATAAGTTTCCTCTCAACATGTAACTTTCTCTCAAAACTTACTATGTCAAGTCTAATCTTGTCTATCCAATAGTGCATTTCCCTTTTCAGTACTTCACCCAACTATTTAATAATTTGCATGCGATTTTGGCCTATATTACCTACAACATTCACAACACAAGATAGATTAAAACAGGCCAAATAGATAAAGCACAATATTGATAAAATTAAGGATCTTACTTCATAGTTTGGCTAACAAATCCCTAGACTAAACGAAAGCTACTCACACATGTTTATTAAACTAACAAAAGAGATTAAACAAGACGTCAAAAAACCTAGAGCAATTATAATGGAGTTCAAAGAGTAAGGAGAAGAAATTGCTTAGCAACAATGGATTTCTTATTGAACATTCAATCTTTAAGCCTCCAACTTGCGAATTACGTTCCTTCTAATCTTCTTCCTGCTCCCAAAATGATTAAAACACTGAGCTATTTGAGAGATTTCTGAGGGAGAATGGTTAGGTCTGCCTTTCTTGTGGCCAAGCATGCCTTCATATAGCAGCCAGCAAGTAATCTCAGCCAGAAAACCGAGGAAAACCAGTAGTTATAGCTGTTACAGGCCTGCCACAAACAGTCCATAGGGGCCTTACCCTAGTTGTTTCTTATTCTTCATTCTCTCCATGGGCATTATAGCTAGTGGCCATCTATGATAAGGAAAAAAACTCATCATTTGAGGGTCAAGGCTTGGTAAAAAAAGGTCTTAAAACTTGCAAAGAGCATGAAAGAACTACACCTAAGCATAAAACAGGAATTTGGGGTATAAATTATAACATAAAACTGATGAATTCCCTAAAAAAAGCAACAAAATGAGCCAAAAATGATATAAACTTTAAGCACTTATCAAACTCTCCCATGCTTGAACTGTTGCTTGTCCCTAAACAACCATGAAATCGGAACTATGATGAAAAACCTCCTCAGGTAGATATTAGTAGCATCATTAATAGCCAAATCGACCTAAAACTTAGCCCAAAACTGATATTTAAACCATTACAAACAGATAGGAGAATGAAGTTTTCAAAATATAAGCAGAGATCAGCACATCAAATAATGAATCAACCACCTAAATCAACTTAAACACTCATATCGGCACATGTAATAGCTTGAGCTAGAAGACCTCATAGAACCTCACTTTAGTAATGAAGCACTCTTCACTCATGTGTTCTAAAATATAGGTTGGTTCTCTCAAATCTTATTCCAAAAGATCAAATCTACCACAAGCTTTTTAAGACTCTTTTCAATTCGCCATCACTAGAATGCAAAACACATTAGCCAAACATGAGAACTTGAATAGGTACACCACTATTGGTAAAGGATTAGAGGGGAACAAATATTTTAAGATTGTTTAGTAAAACGCCAAAGACTAAGAACAAAATTAATGCCTCCAAATCTTCCACAAAACAAACTCCTCAAACCTATGCATATCGAAGATACAAACAAATCCTGTATTTGGTTCAAAACGAGAGAAAGTGTTAAAATAATCCAATCTAATATCAATGCCAAATCCTTTATTTAACTTTTTTTATTGTGTTTTTAAATTTTTTTTCTTTTGTATCTTTTTTCTTTTTTTTTCATTTTCTACGAGAATGATTATGGCATAGAACATTAAGTACCTTTCAACACTTCTTAGTTAACTCAGAAATTTAAAAAAAAAAAAATGCCCATTTATGACTAAAGGAATTCAAGCATAGAACTATCGAATCGCTTATTACATCTAAACAAATAGCACCTGATATTGTCACCCACAAAGCACTCTAAATCAAGAAATGGAACTCCATGGTCTTAGCTAAACAAGGTAGATATGTATTTGGCCAAGGGCTATATTCGAGGTTCACATCAATAAACAATGTCAATGCTTAAAGGGGATAGCAAGGGATAAATCATGCTTAACAAGGGTGTGCAACTTTGTTCGATAATTTTTAAGATACCATCACCTTTGTTACACTGTTGTGAACATCTTTGTCTCTCTTCCCCTTCTTTTGTGTTCATTCTTCAGCTGGGGATTTATCTTCATACCCCGCGTTCTTGTCCACTTTGTCTCTATTCTCTTATTTATTTGCAGTGTTGTCACCGCTATCTATCTCGCGTGCAAATGCTTCATATCAATGCTTTTTTTCTTGGCCAGAAATGCTGCTACTCTTATCAGCATATCCTCTTCTTTCGTACCTTCTTCTGCTTGTTCCAGAAGCTACTTTAGGATTGTAGAATACAAAACGCAAGTTAGTAACAATTTTTGATGTTGGACTCTAATCAATATTTGCGAATAAGTAGTACCTCTCCATTTGTTTGACGAATAAAATCCCACGGCCAATGCCCTTGATGACATTTTTGATCATTTTAGAAATTTGTTCCTTAGTTGAATCATTTTTGGACCTATAGTGAAAGAAGAAATTCATGTATAAAGTATGGAAAAATATAGTATATTTCTATAAAAACTCAGAAAATATAATTGATCACTAATCACACTTCAAATGATCACCATTCACAACTGCATCGACCACGAATGCTAAGCATATGATGCAAAGTGCAAGGGTAAGGGAGTTATTTATTATCTGTAGTACATGTGCGTGTTTGTGTTGGTGCGCACAAAGGGTTGTTACTGATAAGTTGAAAACAGAATTTATGCATAATAGGGAAGAATAATATAATTTTCTTCGATGCCCTCATAAAATATAATTGATGACTAATCATATTTCAAATAATCACTAATCGTAACACTATGGATCACCAATCACACCTCCATTGATCACCAGCAAGGAAGGGGCCAATGTTTAAGCAAATTATAGGTGGTAAAAAGTCTATTGATTGCGAAATTAATGTTTATTAATCACAAATTTGACAAAAACTCAATTTCAAGAAATTATGCAAAAAAGGCATCATTTACATGACTGATCAAAAACTATGGAAGGACTGATCACTAAGTAGACAAGAATTCAATTGTCAGCAATTTAAAGGGTGGCTAAACTGATCATTTAAATAGGTGATCACTAATCATATTTCAAATTATCACCAACTACAACTATATTGATCACCAACGAGAAAAAGAAAAATAGTGGGAATGGTACAAAAAAGGATTGAATTAAGAATGTATCCATATTAGGGATCAAACAAAAGTAACTATCTGAAATGCTCAAAAATTCACTGTTAGCCAAGCATTTTTCCTCAATTAATTAGCCACGTATTGCCGCCGTTATGAATAACACATACAAGAGGATCACTAATAAAAATCTTAATGATCACTAATCATGTATCAGTTGGTCACTAATCAAATGCATGTACATCACAGCGTACGCAACCATTGATCTGTTAACAATGAGGAATACAAACATCATTTTTGTTAAAAAGTAACTATTAAAAGGATCAATCATAAATAATTGAAACCATGACTACATATCTACTGATCACTAATTACATAACAGTTGATTACTAATCACCAATTACAGAAAGACTACATAATAAAGGAATGAGGGAAAAAATTTGAACGAAGTAATTAAGCCATTTCAGATAATGATTTAGTCAAAAGAGTCTTCTCCAATTGCTCACCAAATAAACACATATCCAAAGCAATCACTAAAATTATATTTAACAATTACTAATTAACTTTTCTAACAATCACAAACAAGACTTGCAACATTGAAAACTATTCCTTAGGGGTTTTTATACGTTTGTTCACCTCTTTGAAGGAAATATTTGTAGGAAATAGTTAAGGTGTCTCAAAATTTGATTTTTTTTTTAAAGGAATGTACTGTAATTAATCAATTGACAAACACATATGCAAAACAATCACGAATACCATACCTAACGAGCACTAATTATCTCTTTAATGATTACAAACTATGCATCCAATATGAAAAACTTTCACGAAGGTTTGAAATACATTTTTTACCTATTGGAAGGTGATTCTTCTACATTTCCATTGCTTGTTTCTTGAATTTTCTTTGTTGCCATAATTTCTTAGTACCCTAAACAAAAAGCAAATGTACGTCAAAACAAAAGATTAAGTAAAATAACTCCTTTGAAAACATACTATATAACTAAACTTGATCAAATTGTACAGTATTAGCAGAAAAATAAATTTAAAATCAAAAAAGGCGGTTTGCAAGTGAAAGAGCATTGCATGGTACATTTCTAATGACATTTTTAGTACAAAAGCAGAGCGCAAGCTTTAAAAAGTAGAATTCAAAGTAGATTTGGAACAAAAATATTCAAACTAACAAAATATACTCTAAAATTCAAAGATGAATCATGGAAAAAAAAATAAGTGTATTAAAACTCCCCAAGCAGAGCCATGTTAACACAAAATTCAAGAATCTTACCTTCGAAATGTAAAAAATGTGCTGAGAAGTTGAATGAATTGATGAATGTTGATGAGATTCAGATTATAACTATGAGTGTGGGACTAACAGAGAGAGTAAGAATTGTAGAGCAAGAGGCACATGAGAAAATGAAGAGTCTCTGACATGCACTTTAAACTTTAAATAGGCATTTTGTGGTTTTTTTTTCCTTGCTTTCTTTTCTTTTTCTTTTTGTTTGAATGCTGACATCAGCAAAGTTGGTTGGCTATCATAACTAAACGTTATCTTAGCTTGGAATCAGGAAATGCAATTTTTAAAAATTGAATTGTGATTTTTTTTTTTCATATGAGAATTAAAGCACGAAGTATTTACAATAAGGAAAATGCATGTTTGATTTTAATAAAAGGCAATGAATTTTTAAATTTTAAAGAGAGAACATTAACTAATTAAAAATGAAATTCTATCTTTTGAAAAAATGAACATTTAGAAATGAAATGAATGAACATACACTGTTTTATGTTTAAGAAAATAAATCAAAAGGATAATTTCAGTACCCAAAAAATGATAATATATATTTTCATTAAATGATATCATTTAGTGATCAATAAGTGCACTTACAGTGATCATTAGAACTATATTTAATGATCACTAGATTTATTTATGGTGATCAACATATGCTCTATTCTAGTTGGTGATCAATAAATCAAAAGAATAATTTAGGTAGACAAAAAAATGATAATATATGTTTTCATCGAAGTATATCATTTGGTGATTAATAAGTGCAATTATGGTGATGATCATTAGAATTATGTTTAGTGATCGCTAGTTTTAGTTATGGTGATCAACATATCTTCAATTATAGTTGTGATCAATAGGTGTTACTTTAGTGATCATTAGTATTGTTTTTTTGTAATTAATTGATAAAATTATGTTTGACCATGGTAACATCTTTATTGATCGTAATATATCTGAACTTACAAAGTGAGTTAGTCGCCAACAGTATCATTTTTGGTGATCATTATAACTAGGTTTGGTGATTACTATGTCTGTTTTGTGTGATCAACATAAGCATGTTTGTTTTTCACGAGACATATCCTAATGTATACTTGCATGAGCTTTTATTTTGTCATATTTGGGGTTTACTCTCATGAAAAACTATAATTTATGTTATTATGAATGATATCAATTGGTGATTAGCGGTTGTAGTTTTAGTGTTCATTAGAAGTATGCTTAGTGATGACTAGTTCTATTTATGGTGATCAACATATCCTCAATTAGAGTCACTGATATCAACCTCTTAGCTAGTGATTAATAGGTATTGTTTTAGTGATCATTAGCATTGTTTTTAGTGATCAATCAATGTAATTATTTTGCCCTCTAGGGAATGTTTTGTAGATCATAATACATGTCCAGTTCTGAACTTGGTTAGTGATCAATAGAGGTAGTTTTAGTGATCATCACAACTATGTTTGGTGATCACTAGATCTGTGTATATTGATCAACATAAATATGTTGGTTGATCATGAAACATGTAATCAAAGTTTAGCTGGATGCATTCTATCTTTTTGTATTTGGGGTTACTTTCATAAAAACTGATGACATATGTTTTTTAAAATGACATAGTTGTGCTAATAATCATTATTATATTTGATGATCAGTAAGTGATGGAGACCATCAAGCTCACTCTCCTACGCTCCTTTCTCAGCTCAAGGAAGACCCTACTAAGCTCAAGGGGGTCAAGGAAGTGGCTAAACTTTGCAGAACAATCATGGCAATACCCGATGAGTTGGCGCCGGATTCATTCAATCATAACCCGGTCTTTGTTACTTGTTTTGTGCAAGATTTGGTGGACCCACGGTTTGAGGGCCCACATACTATTTTAGCCTAAGATGTTAGCTTTCTAATAAGTCCAACCATGCTTAAATTGGATCTTATTTGGCTGGGCAACAAGAGACCTTAAAGGCCCAATGTCCAGGCGCAGGCCAGTCTGAGCAGTCTTCATTATTTGCGCCATACCTTTCAAACGGCCGGTTCAAATTGGGAAAACTTGTACTTCCTGGAAACTACACATCCAGGGCTTTCCAACAAGCCCAAAATCACGCAATTTGGCTCAGTAAATCGCGAGATATGGTCGTCCAAAGTCAGAGCTGCTGCAAGGGTGTGAGTGCAATAAAGAAGGAGGATGTTTGGTGTTCCCATTCGGTTCATGAACATTTTCAGTTGCATTTGGACATGAGACCCTTCTTATACCAGGGGGTTAATGTAATTTATGCAGCCAAGGAGTTGTGGCATCTCAAGGAACTCATCTTTTCCCCTTCCCCTTGATTATTTGTAACGGACACATTAATGTGTCCTTTAGTGCGCCCTATGTTTATTTCTTGTAACTTATGCCCTTTCATTTGTGTTGTTCTCTACTATAAAAGGGGCTAGGTGTGTGGGTTGAGGGATCATCAGCTTGTACTCCAATTTCAAAGTAATACTAAGCCTTTGAGTGTTCTCAAGTGTGCTTGCTTGAAATCCTAGTTCTATATCTTAAGGTTGGCTACCTTAAGTGGTGCTCTAGGTTCTTTTTGCTCTCCTAGGTGGTGAATCTTCTATATCCTAGATTGGGTAAAAAGAGTAACCGACACACTAAGGCTTGATTTATCCTCCCTTCACCTTTACCTTCGCTCCTTCATCACCCCCACATCCCACCCTTATTCTTTGAATTTGGTCACTTTGGACTCTCATATACATCATTTGGTATCCGAGCCAAGGTATCAAGTGATCAAATTGCCTCCAAACACATCGCAAAATGCCAAAACCCAAAAACACAAAACAAACACACAAACCGGCAAACCATGCAAATCCTGAAGCTCGCCAACCAGAAATTTGGCACGGTGTACCCATGCACCTAGGCACGACCGTTCCATCTCCATTTTCAGCCTTTTCCAAAGCTTGAACACAAGTACGGCCCCCTAGTGCCATAGTGCACAACCGTGCCCCTTCCTTCACGTCTCAAACAACCCTCCATCAAGCCTACACACATCACCATGTCCGCTAGATCTTCAAAGCCGTCAAAAGGTGCTCAAGAACGAGTCGAAGAGTTGGAAGCCCAAGTTAAGTACCTCCAAACTCAAATTGGCGAACTTATGGAGGAAAAGAGAAGATGGACACGAAGCCTAGCTCCTTCCCATGTAGAGGAATCCGAAGAGGAAGCCGACAACTATCAAGTAAATTCAAGTGATGAGGAAGTCCCAAGGAGGAGAAGACAAGGAAGCAATCTTGGAGATTTTCGAGTCAAAATTGCTGAATTTGAAGGCGAGTTGACCCCAACCATTTCCTTGATTGGTTACATACTATTGAACGCATTTTTGAATACAAGGAAGTGCCGAAGGAGAATAAGGTCAAGCTTGTAGCCTTGAAACTCCGTAAATATGCCTCTATTTGGTGGGCCAATCTCATGGCGAAAAGAGCAAGGAATGGCAAAGGAAAAATTAGGACTTGGGCTAAAATGAGAGACAAGCTCAAGGCCAAGTTCCTTCCCTCCTATTATGTTCAAGACAACTACTTCAAGCTACACCATCTCAAGCAGGGCACCAAGAGCGTGGAAGAGTACACCCGGGAGTTCGAGCAACTCCTTCTCAAATGTGATCTAAGGGAAGATGATGCTCAAACAATGGTAAGATATCTAAGCGGCCTTGATGAATCCATTGCTCATGTTGTGGAATTGCACCCCTATTCCTCCCTAGATGACTTGAGTTCTCTAGCCTACAAGATAGAGCACTAAAAGAAGTCTAAGGGAAAGGGTGCCCTTTCCAAGCCCCCTTCCCGTCCATATTCCACTACAAAACCTCCCTACTACCCTCCTAAACCCCAAAATCCCCCACAAACCAAAAATGCCCCTCCAACCATCCCTAATCCCTCCACAAAAGCACCACCCAAACCCAAGGATAAAATCCGTTGCTTCCGATGCCAAGGCCTTGGACACATCGCCTCCGAGTGTCCTAATAAGCGAATCGTCCCCCTAGCCGAGTATCAAGCCTCATTTGAAGAGCCACATGATCATCAAGAAGATGAAGAAGGAGAAAATTATGAGGAAGAAAAAGTGGAAGAAGTGGAAGAAGGTCCCGATGAAGGTGAACTTCTTGCCATTCGAAGGTCATTGAGTGGATTTGCCACTCAAGATAATATGGACCAAAGAGAGGCAATTTTCCATACGAGATGAACCGTTGAAGGAAAGATATGCTCCCTAATCATTGATGGGGGTAGTTGTGCAAACGTCGCCTCCAAAACCATGGTAGACAAGCTTAAGCTTCAAGCATCGCCTCATCCCAAGCCATACACCATTCAGTGGTTGAACTAAGGCAAAGGTATGCAAATCACACGCTGATGCCTTGTTCCTTTCTCCATTGGGAAACACTACAAGGATGAGATTTGGTGGGATATAGTCCCCATGGATGCTTGCCACATCCTATTGGGACGTCCATGGTTGTTTGATAGAAGTGTCATCCATGATGGCCGGATGAACACTTACACCTTCCAAAAAGACCACAAAAAAATCACCCTCACCCCGCTCAAAATCTCTCCCTCCAAAACCAAAGACAACCCTCATTTAGATGTCTTTCTCACCACCCTCCTCAAATCCCAACAACATGAATTCGAGTCTTTCAAAGACTTAATCCTCCTACAAGATGAGCCTAAGTCTCCATCTCCCTCAAACCACTCACACCCTCTACTCACCCCTCTCCTACAAACCTACCACCATGTCTTTCCACTAGAGATTCCCCATGGCCTTCCCCCTCCAAGATCCATCCAACACAAAATTGACCTTATCCCTGGTTTCGTTCTTCCAAATAAACCAGCCTACCGCATGTCCCCAAAAGAGACCCAAGAAATCCAAAGACAAGTGGATGACCTCTTGTCTAAGGGGATGATCTGAGAAAGCTTAAGTCCTTGTGCCATGCCCGCCCTCCTTGTTCCCAAAAAGGATGGTAGCATGCGTATGTGTGTGGATAGCTGGGCCATTAACAAAATCACCATCAAATACCGGTATCCTATTCCGAGGTTGGAAGATCTCCTTGATGAACTTCATGGTGCCGCCATTTTTTCCAAAATTGATCTTAGAAGTGGCTACTATCAAATCCGGATCTTTGAAGGAGATGAATGGAAAACCGCCTTTAAAACTAAAGGAGGTTTGTATGAGTGGCTTGTTATGCCATTTGGGCTAGCTAATGCCCCTAACACTTTCATGAGGCTTATGAATCAAGTTCTAAAGCCCCTCATTGGCATTTGTGTGGTGGTATACTTTGACGACATCTTGGTCTATAGTAAGACTGAAGAAGAGCATGCCCATCATTTGCAACAAGTTTTGGAGAT
>JAKOGI010003015.1:67500-71924 GCA_029747015.1 Carnegiea gigantea | reverse complement strand
TATATATATATATATATATATACACATATATATATATATATATATATATATATATATATATATATATATATATATATATATATATACCATATATATATATATATATATATATATATATATATATATATATATATATATATAATATATACACACATATATATATATATATATATATATATATATATATATATATATATATATATATGTCGCTCTCGTGTGTGTGTTATATATATAATATATATATATATATATATATATATATGTCTATATGCATAAATGTAACGTCGCGTACCTTATTTTCTGTTAAACTGTTCGTAATGCTTTTTTACATTATAAAAACCTATTTTATTTAACGATACGAGTTAAGTTAATTATTAACGTGCTTATGTGAGCGTTGATTTTATTAAAAAGAATATTTTTGTCCCCAGTAATATTATTATTATTAGTTTTGAAAATCTTTCGATGATTTTGGATAAGCGCTATTAACAGTTATTAGCGAGTTCTAATTCAAGTAAGAACCCGAATACGATTAGGTTGTCAGCCTCGGAAGTGGTTCGATGTTATTAAATCAAGCCTAGATAGATTTGGGAATGAATAGTTGATGAAGGATTATATTATCGATTTGGGTTTAGAATTCAGGTTACGAATTCGACTCGCGGTATCGAATATGAATCAGTTTGGGACCAAAAAAAAAAATAATAGAAGGGAGGCATTGTTGTAATTTTGCTGGCCCCCTTTCTTCTTTCCCCACCTTCCCATCATGACCCCCCGGACCCGACATCCCTCTCTCCTCCATTCTTCCTCTTCCTCCTCTCGTTCTCCCCCATACACGCACCAAACAAGCTTGAATTTAAGCAGATTTTTGACGTACACAACCTTAAATTCCCCCCCCATTCGGCCTCCCCCACGGGCTAGCCTTCATTTGGAGCAAATTTGGGTCGAATTTGAGGCTCCTTGCCGCGTTTATGGAGGGTTTTGGGGCGCTGAATTGAAGCTCGAACGCGTGCCTAGGTAAGGCCATGCAATTTAGCTTCTAGTTGCTTTCAATCTTCTATAAATTGGGGTGACAATTCGTGTCTACAAACACCCATTTCATCCTCAAGTTGATAACTGAAATTTAGGCTTGTTTAGGGTTCAAATTGGTGGAGTTCGAGCATGAGTCGATGTTGCTCGCGTGACCAGAGGACAAGGCTCAAGTTTGGAGACGTTCGAAGTACCTAAGGTCAAGCCGGGCAAGCCTTCGATCGAACACCTAGCTTGGGTTCAAGTTGGAGATTTCTTTGCTCCTAATTATTATTATTTTCAACGAATTTAATCGAATTAGCTAGTGTATGTTAATTTCGAGGATTGAAATCAGTTTGGGTGAACTTAGAGTTGAGATCGAGAAATTATTAACATGGTATTGATTTTGGGATTAATTGTATGACAAATTGATGCTGAATATTAGTAATCTGGCAATTTAGAGAATTGTTTAATAAATAGAATGTTATCATGGCACTGTCAATTTATCAGATTATTGTTTAAGTTGTGTTGAAGCTTAAGGATGCTTTTCGGGCAGGTTAAGGCATTAATAAGGCATGTTGATTTCTGTTTAGGAGTTGTCACTAAATCAATAAGATCATGTTTAAATTCTGTTTAAGGTTATTGATGAGCATATTATTCTTTTATATGATGCTTTTGTGAGTTATTGGTTTGTTTATGACAATATTAAATCGAGTTGGAAGTTGGATGGTTCAAGGTGAAACTATTGAGTGGTTTGAGGTTCTTGTGGTCAGTGCTGTGTGAGGATGGAGTTAGGGTTGTGAATTGCTGTCATCGTGTGGATTGCAGGGCCATGTGTGGCTTAATGGGCAGATTCTGCCAAGTTGTGATATGAAGTGTATGAACGTGCTATGTGTAAATCCTTTTCCCCCGATATGCTATGTGACGTTATGTGATTAATTCTTGAAACTTTAGACGTCTTTAAAAAGAAAAGGTCACTTAGAAAGTTTGTTTTACACATTTGAAAATGCTTTTAAGTTTGTCAGTCGTCTATTCGCTTGTTAGGATGTCTAAGGTGTAAAACAGTCCTAAATCGTCGAACTATTCAGTTAGTGACTCGACTGAATAGTCGATAGGTTTAGGAAGTTTAAAAGTGAACTAAAGGTGAATTTGAAAATGTTTAAAGCATTGGTTTGTTTACAAATTCTTCTTGTGTTTAAAAGAATTTAAACGACCTGAAAAAGAGCACTTTAAGGTGCTAATTATGAAGTTTAGCTAATTTATATACTAGTTGCTTGCTTAGGCCTCTATTGAGTTTCGATTAAAGAGCTAGTAAGTCCATAATGACTTTTAAGAAACATTTGTATTGAAAATATGGAAAGAAACCTTAAATTGCCTTATAAACGAGCCAAGTACTTTAAGTTTTTAAATAGTAGCAAGTTTGGAAATATTTGAAACCTTTAGTTTATTTATACACCCTTCTTGAGTTTTAAAAGGAATTGAAACGAGCTATAAAATGACAACTGAAGTTTTGTTACAAATCTAATTTGAGTTACACGCTAACTAAGTATTTTGAGTTAAGTTTTGAATAATAATGAGCTTGAAAGCGATCGAAGGTCTTAATTCGCTTAAGCTCCTCTCTTTGAGTTAAAAGGGAATTTTCAAACGAATCTAGCTTGCATTTATTGCTAACTAAGTATTTAAGTCTCAAATGGGTTTTGATTTCAAACTTAGTTTGAATTAAACGTTAACTAAGCACGCTGTGTCTCAAACGAGTTTCGATCTACGAGTTAGTAAACGTATTACGTTTATACGAAACTTTTAAGTTAAAGGTAAAGTCGTTTTACGAGTTAGTAAACTTAATACGTTTATACGAAGCTGTTAAGTTGAAAACGAAGTCGTTTTACAATTTAGCAAACTTAATACATTTATACAAAACTTCTAAGTTGAAGACGAAGTCGTTTTACGATTTAGCAACCTTATTATGTTTATAAGAAGCTTCTAAGTTGAAAACGAAATCGTTTTACGATTTAGCAACCTTATTACTTTTATACGAAGCTTCTAAGTTGAAAACGAAGTCGTTTTACGATTTAGTAAACATTTTACGTTTATAAGAAGCTTTTAAGTTATTTACGAAGTCGATTTACGAGTTAGCAAACTTATTCCGTTTATAAGAAGTTTTTAAACCAAAAACAAATAAACTATAAACATTACAAAAGGTTATGATCGTTTTGTTTAAAAGCAAGATTTCAGCAAAGTAAGCATGTGAAGAAGAGAAATGTAATGCGATTTTAAAGGCTATGAAAGTGCTAGGCAAGTAGCCAGACCTTGAGAGTGGGAACTGGACGCAAAGATGGCGTGAGCTGTTTCCCCCTAAGGTAATGTTAGGAGCAGGACGCAAAAATGACATGAGTTGTTCCCGAGAGCTGGGCTCAAGATATGATTATCTTCGTGTGAGTTGTTCCCTAATGTGTGACGCGTAAGAAAACCTTAAGGGGACTAAACTCAGGATATGATTATCCTGGTGTGAGCTGTTACCCTATAGAGGACAGTATTGAGGTTAGAGTTGCTCTGCTAAGATGCGTTTTGGCCAAAAGTTAAGTACGTATATCCCGGAGATAACGTAGATTAAGAGTGACGATCTCACTTAAAGGCGGTGTTGACCTCCCCTAGCCAGCACAATAAGATGTTTTTATGTTATAAGTAAGTTCCTAATAAAAAGGAGATTTGGCTTTTTACCATTCTAAGCAGTTCAGAAAAGAAAAGAAGTTCTTTTAAAGAAATACGAGTCTCAAGAGGCCAAGTAAAGCATTGTTAAGAAAAGAAAAAAGCTTTCAAATGTACGTAACCTGTATATATTTTATGAATGTATTCTGAATATAGTTTAAATGAAATTTCAAATGAAGTATAGTTACATTCTAGTAATGCATCGTACATTCAAGCTTCTCAATGTGCATATTCAATGAAAGAATATTTCTTGCCAAGTCTTTCTTACCAGTTTAGACGTTTTGAGTACTTTCAGAAAGAACTATAAGCCTCAAAGAAGTTGGCGTGAATTATAAACCAATTTTGGAATATTTAAAGAGTCACCGCGTTTTCAAAAGTATGTTTGAAAGCTTCAAACTCAATCCTTGTTGCTTGTTTGATTATGTGCCTAACTATTTGTTAGTAGGGAAGCTTGGCCGTTTAGGGTCTAGAAACGAGTTGAGGGATTAGAATGAAGTTTTAAGGGTGGTGACATTTCCTTGGGGACTTTGATTGCCGAATATGATAGTGAAGTATGAATGCGTGATATGTGGCTATTATTAGTATTATTACCTGCAACTATTTTGGGCTTTAAGAACTAAGGGAATTCTCACTGAGCATGTGGTTGCTCACCCCTTTATTATTCCCCTTTTTCCAGGTCCAACTTGAGTAGGTATAAGAGATCCTTTGAAGTTATT
>JAKOGI010003015.1:0-65000 GCA_029747015.1 Carnegiea gigantea | reverse complement strand
CGTGAAAGTAACAGGGGGCGGGTCGCGGGCCGGTTCATATGTTTAATACAGGGCGGGTCGGGTTGACCTGTTTTAGTTAAAACAAAAACAAAATGGTAAATGGGAGGTACTATGCCTGTGACAAGACGCGAGAGAGAGATGGATGGACATGCAAATAATAAAAGCAAGGATTTTAATGTGATGGATTCTGATGGAGTAGTATTAAAATTTTGACGCCAACATGGGGATTCTCCCAATTAATGTTGAATATATAAAACACGAACGATAAGAGCAAAATAAGGAGGTTGCGGAAGGGAAACAACTGATATGGGAAAAAAATAATACAACAAACTCCCAAAAACAATAATAAACAGATGATTCGATTTGAATTTTAAATTTTGAGCTCAAATATGTAGTTCTAAAAATGACTACTAAGCTACGGCATAATTTGAATTTTATTAAAAATGAGTACTAACTAATGACATGATTTAAAGTTAGCAAATAATAACTAAAGACATTATAAGTAAACTAAAGGTTGTAATTATTAAATTGGCAAATAATAACTTATATCTATAGTAGAAGATATTTAAATATAATTATTTTTTTCCTTTTTACCTTCCGATTTTGGGGGGGGAGGGAAGGGAAATTAAAAGGGCTTGATCTTAATATGATCATTTAATTAAAATATTTCATATTCCAAAGATTATGAAATAATTAAGTAAAGTATTTCATATTAAGATGCCTACATATCCCCATATATTTCAAAGAATATTTGTTATTCTGTGTAACATATGGAGAATCAAAGCCCACGTAGTTCTTATACTTGCCTGACTTACCCGGACGACTGGAGATAGAATATGGCAAATATAGGAAAACATTCCTCATAATCATTGAGAGCTTCATCTACAGAGCTGCCACCTGATGCTTCTGAACCAGATGAGAAGCTAAGTTGTATAAATTGATCAATCTCATCTTCATCGTCCTCTGCTTGGGGTTGATCTTGAGATTGGTTGTACACCATTTGCCAATCCTTCAAGCATATTAGAACCTTGATCGTGCTTGGGGTTAGGGCCGCTCATTTATCATCAAGGATACATCTCCCAGCACTAAATGCTGACTCAATTGCTACAGTAGAAGGAGGGCAAGCAAGAATATCTTTTGCAATTCTGTGTAAAATTGGATATTTTTTCCTATTTTCTTTCCACCATAATAATATATCAAAAGATTCATCTGATTGTGCATAACCAGAACAATGCAAATATTCATTTAACTCAGCATACCTACCTTCTGGACCTGATGTGGTAGAAACCCCTAGTCCCCTCACAAGCGTATCATATAAAAATTGACTCACGGGAACAGAAGGCATAGGTTGTGTGAAGGTTTGTGTGGTAGCTGGTTGAGTACCTTCCGAATATTTAACATATAAAAATTGTAACAAGTTATTGCTATCATTCATAATTCTACTAATATCGTAAAGGACATCTAATTTTTGGTAATAATATTGTAGATAGTTTGATAATGGGTCTTATATCTAGGATCTAGTATAGTAGAAATAAGAAACAATTTGAGCATATCAAAAAAATACTTAAGCAATTTCGATTTCATGTTAAGAATACAATCAAGTGAAGGATGGGATGGTGTATAAGATAGTAGTTCGGCAACAATCTCTACTATTTTAACAACAACATCATTTATAATGGGTTGATACACATAAGAAAAATGTGTTGTGGCCTTATCAAATATACCAAGAAGGCTGCAAAAGGCTTGTGCTATGTCCCATAGGTCTTGTGTCAAAATATCCTTACCCATAGCATTGTTGTACAAATCAGATATTATTTCTCTATATATGCATGTGTCCCTCAACAATTTATATGGAGAGCCCCACCTAACAGCCATATCAAGGCTGAAAGATTTATACGGGATAGATCTATTCCTACAAGCCTCTTTAAAAGATCGTCTGTTCTGGTCGGCACTACAAATCCAACTAATAGCCTCTCTAACAGGGTTAACTATGTAAGATAACGTTTCAATACCATCCTAAACACACAAGTTGAGTACATAACATAGACATCAAACATGGAAAAAAATCTTTAACAAGAAAATCAAGACATCTGCTCTCAAACATGTAATCAATGCATTTAGTATTGCTAGAGGCATTGTCAACACTAAGATAAAGTATTTTGTTTTGAATACCAAGATTCATAAAAACAGTCATCAAAGCATTTTTTAGTAAATATTTATTTTTCTCACTTTCAATAACTTCAAAGCCAATAATTCTTTTTTGCATGTTCCATTTGTCATCTATCCAATGGCAAGTTACACCAAGAAAATTTTCTTGAAATGGAGGTCTCCACAAATCATATGTCACACTAACACATTCTTTAAAAGCAGTCAAGTAATTCAATAATTCAGTTTAAATATTAGTGAAGCAAGAATTAATCCCTTTCTTAAGTACACCTCGTGAGACCGGGTGATATGTCGGTTGTAGTGAACTACACACAAAATGGTCAAATGCTTGACTTTCATCTATCACAAAAGGTTTTTCGTCAAGGACAAGATACCTACTAAATTCATCAATCATTTTTTTCAGTTATAGAAAAACATACATACGCCAGGTTTTGCCCCTAGGAACCCGAAAATTTATGCTTGATTAAGTAATATGCCGCTGTCCTTTAAAATGCCATGGGTCTCTAAGTGTTGTGCCATTGTTCCAATTCCCCATCCAGTGTGCATTTCATACACCGTCTTACAAACCCCGCATACAGTTTTAAACTCCTATGGCACATTTGGAACGGGAAATTTTGTAAAGAAGTTCCACACCTAAGATGTCTATTTCCGTTTTCCTTCGTTACTACCGGTCTCATCTCTATTTGGATGAAGAGGGGGTCTTGTAGATTGGGGTCCAATTGTATGGCTGATGGGTTGCAAATTGGGTTGTTACGGCTCAGCTTGATGCTCAATATCCGGTTGGGTAGCATATCCATCAACTTCAACATCATGTTGACTTTGCACCGATTCATAGCCTGCTAATTGCTGAAAATGTCGTATCTCTTCATGTAATCTTCGCAAATTCACATATTTAGCCAAGTTAGATAATTTTTTCAATGTCTACACGAATTACAAATATATAAGATTAGAATTAATATTGGAAATACCAAAATCTAAGAATCACAAATTATATTTTTTTCTTCAAAATATATACAAACGTATTTCTAAAAATCATAGTTACGAACCTTATAAAATAGAAAAAAATGAACATGAAACATCTAATTGACATTAATAGATCCATGTAAAATTAACGAATTTTATGATTAAATTACATTTTTATTTCATGATTTATACACATAAAATAAATTGACACTTATCAACTTGTTGTTTACATTTGTATTTTATGATTAATACACATAAAATAAATTGGCACTTATCAACTTGTCATAATTAATAACAAATTAACAAAATAAATAATAGAAAAGAACATATTTAAAAAAACATGCATGGACTTGCATATGAATTAATAAATAAATAAATAATTATACCATATTTGTAAACAACTAGCCAAAATAAAATTACCTTCTAAATTGGCACTTATCAACTTGTCATAATTAATAGCAAATTAACAAAAACAATAATAGAAAAACATATTAAAAAGAAATTCACTGACTAGTATATGAATTAATAACAAAATAAATAATTATACCATACTTGTAAACAACAACTAACCAAATTACACTTACCTTCTAAATTGATCTTGAGTTTCGGTGCCCATAACCATCTTCTCCTTTCCTTTTCTTGATCTTGATCCAGTTGCCATTTTTTAAAGTAGATATTATATTTTAATTTTATCCAACTAGGTTTAGCACAAAATCTTATATAATTAAATATTGACAGAGTCAGAATTAAAGCAAACTGATTGTAGCACAAAATTAATATTAGAAGAAGAATTTAGACTTTAGATCCTAATATAATTAAAGAAAACTTGACAGAGTTAGATATTTTAAAAGAGGCGTAAACAACTATGAAACATAGAGAGATAGCAGGAGAAATTAAATTGTGAATTCTTTCACCGCCGCGGTTCGAATGTATAACAGAATTAAACACTTTTTTTTTCAAAAATAGCAACAGAATTTGACGTAATTGTATTGTCAAATTTTTTGCAACAATCACTGAAAAGCTTCTGCAACAATTCAAAATTTGAAAATAAGTTTAGTTGCCATATGGAGAATCACATGCTATCTCTCTCGCTTGTGTTTTCAAATTTGTGATGGAAAGCAAAAAGTTGTGTTGTCACCCAAGATGCAATCATATGCATGCTTCTGGCAGAAGGCACACTACAATGCAACAAGGCAGAACTCAAACTTTCTTTTGAACAAATTTTACATCAGCAGGTTGGCAGGTTCACGAGCCGGGTACAGGCGGTTTGCAGGCTGGGTACGGGTCAGTTATTTGGGCCAGTCCGAGCAATTACATAAGGTCGTTTGCACCTCCACCCACCCCGACCCATGTCTCATATGGGTCTGGGTCAGGTTGACCCGTACCTCATTAACCACGGGCCTGGGCCGGTTGGAAAGTGGGCCAGGTGTGGGTGGACCCGAGTCGAACCGGCCCACTTCCCACCTTTAATCTCAAGTGAGATTATTCTCAATTTTTTAAAAGACAAAGAAAAGGGAGGGAAAATTTTACCATAGTTGAATAATTTACACATTAGTTAAAATAATTTAAGGTTATTTTATTGAGAAAACAGGATAACTTTTCTATGTATGGTGATAGTTACTGCAAACAGAGGGATGCAGAAGAGTATGCTAAATGTCCCTAGGTCATCCAAACCAAATAAGACCCAAGAATAAGATAGCATTATACTGTTTCGCAACCAAACAAGATATAAATGTATTTACTTATAGATAGTCTATTAATTGAACTAAAAAAGACAATAATGAGCTAGATAGAAATGCAAATCAAGCAAGATACCTATTCGAATTTTCAATTTATCCTTTTCAATTTTTCAAATTATATAACCCACGAACAAATTGATATATGCACTTCTTATATTACTCATTTCATTATGAAACAAAATATGTTCTTATTTCCCAATATTTCATAATTTTTGAAATTTATTTTACTGTGTGACCAACTAATAGAATTTTATGTGCTTCTTCTTTTTAAATATTTCAGTTAGCAAATGAGATTTCTTTTTTGCACTCCCATTAATCATGAAATTGCTATAACTAAGTTTTTTTTAACAAAATGTTGTGGATTATTTGACTTTCTCATATATTGGCCTTTTCCTTCTCACAATCTGATTAACCACACAGAGTTTTTTGGTCCTTTTAATTAAGTAATGCTCTCAACTACCCCTCTCATCCCCTTGTTTTGGGGGGGGGGGGAGACTGTATCATGCAGCTTCTAGCCGAAAAAGAAAAGTGAAGTCCTTAACAAACATTTGCGAAATGCTTAGGTCCTTTTTAGCTTGTAATAACATATCTAAGGTCCTATCAGGGCTAAAAACTCGGGTTCAGGAGTATATTGCATTGTACTCTCACATATAGTAGAGTCATCAAATTTTGATGTTATTGGAGACAATTTGATGTACATCAAGTTGCCCGAATGCCTTCACCACACCTAACAACTCAACATGGAAGATATGTCTTGGAATAAAGGATAAAATCCGCCATCCAAGACTAAGAGATTTACCACCAATCTTCCTAAAGCCAAGCACCAGAAGATTAGATAAAGAATCCCACTATAAACACTACCTTAAACAAGTATAGAGTTTGCGAGATTTTGAGAGAGTTTGCAGTAAGCAAATTATTGCATTCAAGTTCAGCATTTTCTTGTACAAATCTAATAAAGGGGTAAGGGGGTTTATATACTACTGTCTAAGCTAATTCAAACAAAGATTAAAAGATAGTAATTAAAAGTCAACATCAAAAGCTTAAGTGTGCCTTTAACACCTAGCTTGGAATGAATGATGATTAATACCTTCCTGCAGGTGGTATAATCATCCTAGAGCCTCTACAACTCGTTCAAATACAAATTACACTTAGGACTAAACACACAATGAGTCACTAATGCAAGAGAACCAAAAATAGGTTAATTTGTGCAAGTGGGACTGTCACAGGGCTGCACTACTCTGTCCAATAGTCGGAGCTATAATTCTTCCATTCTCAGGTGGTTCTTGACTTCATGATTGAACTCTTGGCTAGATAAAAGATAGGAGTAGGCTTAGGATGTTATAACCTTTACTCAAAAGCATTAAACATGAAGCTGGTTCATTCCAACCTACACTGGAAGTTTGGCAGTAAGTAATCCTCTTGCTATAGTGACTAATTGAGAGAGTTTAGCTGAGATCCAATGGCTTGATACTAGAGTGGACCTCCTAACCTTCAAAAGAAGTCCTATATTGGATGGGGTTTGGCTTTAAGCCTCTGGTGAAAATCCCCTTGAACCTACCCTGATCTGATCTGACTTTGGATAACGGGACTGGACTTTCATTGATCTTTTTGGGACTATGACTGATCAGATGTATTATTTTGTAGATGATTTTATAATCTTTAGTCTTATTAATGATTATGATGATGTTCTTGGTGAATTGGAATAATTTCAAGCGAGGATTTATGTGAAAAGAAGAGGAGAAAGCAAAAACAGTGAGGGCTGGAAATGACAGAAAATAGGGATGGTTTTGAGACTAAACTGGTAATGATCGACCCACTGAAAAATTATGATTTTTTCTGGGCAGATAGGTCAGTGTGTTAGCTTTCAAATACCTTTTGAATTGCCTCAATTCAAGTTCTGTGGATAAAGTTATGGTCATTTTATGAGGACTGTGCAGGTTAGACTAAAACTGGTATACTTATGTTCTAACCCCATTTTGAGAATCCTATGGTGGGACTCATGCTTGGAGTTCTAAATGAAAGTTTTTTGAGACTTCTTAATCTTTTCATATTGGGGTTAGGTCTCCATTTGAGGTTAAATGTGAAAGTTATGAATTTTTGAAGTGAACTGACATGCTCTGGTATAAATTGGGCTGTTACTGCAATTTCTATGTAGCATATACTTGGAGGAAAATTCTAAAAATTAAGTGAGATTGATCATGCACTCATTTTGTGTATTTTGATCCAAGCAAGGTCATTTAAGGGGGAAATGAATATTTATGGACTTTTATGGAGCTTTTAACTTGATTAATGAGAAAGAAGAAGACAAGTACATAATTTGAGAGCTTATTTATGAGTGAATTAATTATGGATTTTACAAAGAAACTACCAAAGTTTAGTGAGCTTAATAGCTTCTATTGAGTTCAATGACTCATTTGGGGTGGAATTCTATATATAATGGATTTATAAATGAAATATAAGGAATGGGAAGAGTTGTCACTCAGAAACCATATTCATCAGACCAAGTTATTGTAGTTTATGCTATTTTGAACCAAGATATATCTCTCTTCGCCTCAAACATTTATTATTTACTCAATTCGGAATGTATCAAATCTATTTATCAAGCCAATCTAGTGTACTCGCTATTATCTTGAACCAAGCTATACATCAGCGAGCCTTAAATCCGTATCAGCAATCTATCTTAGAAAAGGCTACAACCACACTCTCATTTGTCACCATCAAAGCCTTTTTCGTGGTAATCTCATTTATCGCATTGTGGTCTAGTTTACTTTCATTTACTTTATATCGGATTTTACTTTTATTAATTCAATTTTGAAGTTATATTGAAATACCCAAGTTATGTATACCATTTAATTATTCAATTTCTATTATACATACTTATTCAATTATGTAAGTAAGGATCATTGATTGACTACACATACCTACAGTGACATTTATGAAACAGAATCGAGGCCTAGTTATCGTTTCCTGTTTATGCATAAGTGTTATCAAGTCAGAACATATTTATCAAGTCAGATGACATTTACGAAACAGATGACATTTATCAACTCAGATGACATTTTTTTTTAAAGACTCAAGGTACGTCCATTACCTGTATCTTTAGAAAGCAGAACTTATTTATCAAGTTACAACTCTTAATGAGTTTATCAATGAATCAGTTTATATAGTGATTTTCCATTTAACTTGTGACCCCGTCAGTTATTATCTATAGGGCGTCAGCTCATCATTTACCCTTGCGGCTTCAGGCCAACTCCTGATCGGATTGGCAGGTGTACACCTATGTATAGATCATATTATTGCAAGGGGTTTACATCCAGATAATAATGAGCAATTCAGTTTCATATTACTTATATTTTCGTTGTGATTGCGAACTAAATGAATTGCAAAGGCGGGTACCCATTAACAGTGTTTCTATGCTCATTTTACAATATAGGAATGCATGTACTGAGTTTTAGCTCACATTTTTGAATTGTTTTTATGTTTTTCATTTTCGATGATGAAGTATCACATGTTTCTCCATTTAGCAAGCCCTTTTGGAAGTCATAAGATGCTCACAGTAGATTCAGCATAGCATGAATGTTGGGATCTACCTCAGGGTCAAGTTAGGTCTATATTCAATATACTTGCGTAGTGTGGAGTGTGAGTTAGCACATGGTATGATTAAGTCGATTGTATTGAAGTTGAACTATTATGGATTTTGATCTTGGAGTGTTTCAGCTTAATAGATATTATGATTGTGAACATGAGTTATAAGATTAAATAGTTTTAGTGAGTCTCGCCCTTATCAGGACGTCAGTAGCGCCTTCTATCATTAAGTCTTCCACTGCAGTTTTTCGTAAATCATGTCATTAGCATTTTTTAGGCGTTATAGATTTGATATTAGAGCCAGGTTTTAAGGGCCACTGTGAGCTATCAAGTGTTTATGAGTTAGTTATCAAGGTGTGTATGAGTTATGTTTGACCATCTAAATGAGCTATTGATTATAAGTTCATATGTATGGGCATATATGGAGGAACCATTTCCATTTGGGTGACTCAATTATTTGGTAATATCCTCATATTCGAGCATTGGCAAAGTGGAGTATGGAACCATTTGGTTCACCTACTAGTGAGGTATGCTCTCATTTATCTGGGAGTTGTATTATATATTTTATTTTTCTCATTTGTTTAAATTTTTGCAATCGTACACTCCAGGTTGTGACCCATTTAGTTATGAACTCTAGCGTGTGGGTGTTAAACTATTGCAGTGTTTCTCTCCATTTTAGGTATCTATTGTAAGGCTTTAAGTTTGGGTTTTAGCTAGTTTTTAGGCGGAACTCTATCCATTTTGCTCCATAATTTAAGAGTTTCATTGAGGTGTATTAGCGTACATGATATTGAGTATAGTGATGTTTAAAACCTATTGCAGGAATGTCATTTATAACTTGGTATATCTTTGGGTTGAATCAGTATGAGATGGAATTACTGTAGGGAATCCTGTGATGGTAGTTCAGTAGCTTGCGGTGTGCTATTTGGCACTATATAGGTGGTACGAGTAAGATTAAGCTGTCATTCTTAACATTAGGACCTTACATCAGCAATGCTCCCATTACTTCCTGTCATTGACTTATTTTTGCCCTAGTTGCCTTAAATTGTATAGAGGCATCATTTCTTTGCCACTCATACTCTTTTGATTTGTAATAGAGTGTTTATGAAAAATCTCATATGTGGTCTGTGGGGAGTCCTTTCAACACATCTTAGCAACCTTTCTTATAGGCAATTCAAACCCCAACAATCATAATCGTTTAATTCTCTATTTCTATAATGGAGCCTATAATGACCCCCGGTATGCATTACCGTGTGATTTGCAGTTTTTTCTAAGTATAATTGACCCATTCTACTTACAGTTCAGTCATCACTATGTTCATATTTTTACTGTCACCTACTTTAACTCCTTACTTCTATTTGGCCACTATTTATTTATTGCTTGCAAAGCCTTTGGTTGCTTCAGACCCAGTCATTGAGTGCCCTTTCGACAATTAAATGGATCCATATTGTTCATGTTTCTATAGCACTGTAATGTCATATTGGCATACTACTCTATGGTCGTGACTGCATGTCGTTACTCAAGTTATTTTGGTAATCCGTTCTTTACTAGTACAACCAATCTTATTAATGATAAACAACTATTTGCGCTATTTCCATCTGCCAGCAGTTTTGGAGTTTATATGCCTACTGAAGACTTCCGTTTACTGCAGAATATGTTATTGATGGATGACATCTTGTTCAGTCATAAGACCGAATCCTTCATCTTGACATATTGGCCTTTCAAATACCAGATGGATAAAGTTTCCCTTCTGGTGGTGTTGACCCTCGTCTTCATCAGTTTACTCACATACGGGTATCGTATGACTTTTTAAATGCCTTTTTGGTAATTTGTTAGATTTCTTCACCTTCAGTATTTAATACTCCCTCTTAATTTCATAACATCGTTCATTTACTTTACTGTCATGACCGTTATGAATAAACTGCATGCCTTGTATATGCAGGTCATTTATATGTCTTACCTGTTTCATTACGAATCTTTGTCCTCTCATTCATTCAGTTTACATGCCGGTCCTTTATAACCAATAAAGAAATATCTTTACAAGAGTTCATAGTGTTGTTACATCTCTTTACACTCTAGATTGTCTCCCTGTCTTTTAAATTCGCTGAGACCAATAAGCAGTTGAATGTGTTATTTTTTATAAATATGCCTCTGTTAGTATTGCTGGAACCATATTCATTGGGCATTCAATCGAGTTTGATTGGCAGACCCTGTTATCATTATGGGGATGAACTGATTGTGTACTTATAGAAGATGACTTGTAAATATGTTGATCTTAGTTTAAGAAATAAGGAAAGACTAGACGTGTGTTTCTGTGGGCCGAAGGAAGAAAAACCCTATTTTCACCCTGATTACACTGTGCAAATAAGTGAGTTATTGTGTCAGTAATGCATTGAATATTAGTGATATGCCAACCACACTAGGTATATACTTATCCATAATTACAGTTTGTAAATTTAGAGATGTTTCAGCTGAGGACTTTCAGGACTATTTTCCCCTAAGAAACATTGATTTTCAGATCAACCTAGTTCTAGGTGCTCAATTCATTTTCAGAGCCCCTATCATATGACCCCCAGCAGCGTCCAAAGAACTAAAGATTTAGTAAGATGAATTGTTACAGAGGGGAGTTATTTGACTAAGTGTATCACCGTGGAAAACCCTAGTTTTATATGTGTGAAGAAGGCAGAACCTTATGGTTGTGTACTGTGTACAAAGAGTTGAATAAGATCACTATCAAAAACAAGTGGCCTATACCTTGAATAAATGATTAATGAGATTAACTGCCAACAACAAAAGTCTTTTCCAGAAATGATTTGAGATCTGGATATCACTCCTAAACTATGCAACCATAGTTTATCTTTTACAAGAATGCCCTTTTATGGTAATTCTTGAAATCGTTTGCTTGTCTCATCTTCAAAACTTGATACTATCCAATATTGTTTAATCTCCCTTGCATTTCAACCCAATATTTCCTATTAGCGTGATCTTCTATGTCTTTGCAAACTCATTGTTAAATGTGCAATACATTTTTATTCGACCTTATATAGTTGTCAATATTCCAGTGCTCTCAACCTTCACCATCTTTATTTCATGATCCTGAGTTATAGTTCATTCCATTGAGAGTCGATTCACACATATACCTTACATCTCATTTATTCATAATGATAAGCTTGTGTAACTTGTTCTGAACTCATAATGCAATTCAACTCTCATTGGTGCGGGTGATTGTGATTGTCACAATCCCCTTATTCTCCTTATTTCGAACTTCAACTCCCACGCATATATCTTACATTCTGATAAATAAACTTCCGCATTCTCTATTTAGTGTTATTGTTGTACTTGGATTGGCTACATATGAGGAAAGGCATGTTCCAATTGTAGCTTGCTCAATCTATTTATCTATCCATTGGCACTTTGCTTATCCAATCTATTTTTCTATGTATTGCCCTTTGCTTATCCAATCTTTTTATCTAGTTATTGCACATTGCTTGTCCCATCTATTTATTGTGCTTATCTTATTGCTTGTGGCTATAAAGTTACCTAGTTGAAGCTCAGTTGCTTGTCATTTTGTTTCCAATTCAACAGTTAAATCTGAGTATAACCATGCCATCTTTCTCCTTAACTGATTATTTATTGGTCCCTTTATGATCCATAGTTATAAACCACAGTTCTTGTGGCATTATATTTCACAATTCATGATACACTTATGGTTATCTTTATTCTAACCACCCCATGTTAATCTTTCCTTTATAAATCTTTTCTGGTCTCATTATTTATTTCTTTTGTTCCTAATAACTCACTTGGCTTCCAATCCCATCGTTTTTATCTCTGACCATGTTTATTCTAGCGTCTAATTCAGACTTAGAGCAGATCTTAGACTAGTCTGATGAGAGAAGATCATGTGATGCATTAAGAACATCAGATGAGGACATTTTGATGAGGGCATAATCTCAAGCAATGTTTAGCGGTATTAAAGTAAGTTACAAGAAGCATCCAGAATAATGAAATAGTTCAAGTAGATGCTAAGGTGACACAAAGACTATACAAGAGTCATATGGTCATATTAACCAAAGAAGGAGACAATCAAAGTTCATATGAGATATAAAGTACTCCAAAGGGTTTATCTAGTCAAGGATGTCATGAGACTGGATATTAGAGATAATTGAATCCTCGTTACATTGGGTTTTATGAGTCAGTATTAGAATACTTATTAGTAAATGCAATGGTTTTCATATTTATTAGTGCTCAAGGCAGAGAACCAGTAGAGTAGAGTACCTCCTTTGCAGTAACAAGTTTTTCTTCTGAAGAGAATATCAATTTTTAACCCAACGTAATTGAGCCAATGAAGTTGTTGAGAATCTAGATACTCAACTGTAAGATTAAGCAGCTATGCACTTTGGGCTAATCATACCTTTTTGGAGAGAAGAAGTGAAAACCAACTATCTATACTTGAGGTGGCATTGCATACATTATCAAAATCATAAGTTTCGAGGACGAAACTCTTTAAGGGGGGAAGGCTATAATAACCCGACCCTAACCCATATTTATTTGTTTAAATCATATTTATTTATTTATTTAATCATGTTTATTGATTTAATTACTTATGGCTATTGGTTTAACCACATCATGTTTATTAATTCAATTACACTCAATTTATATATTTACGGAATTACCTTATGTCATCTAAATTTTCCTCTTTCATTTATCATATTTAATCATCTCGATTGGGGCATATTTCATTTGGGTCCCATTTTTTGCAATTCAAGTTTCATTGATTGTTAATTCAAGTTTCATTGATTGATTAAATTTCAGATGAATCGATAGTAGGCCTCAATAATTATGATTGAGCGTTAAATTATTTTCCATAATGTCACAAAATTTTAAGTTTTAGCTACGCAAAAACTTAGGCCCGAATTCATTTATTTTGGCCCAATTCATTGGGCCCAAATTATCGCCCGAAAATTTTAGTGTAATTAAATTAAATTAATTACTATCATTTGTGCCTAACTTTAATTAGCAAAAAGATATTTTGGAGGCTTAAGAAATCAGCTAAGTATTTGCCAAGTACTTATCGTCAAGTAAAGTAATCTCAACTAAGTAAACACATACACACGCACACACCCCCATCTTCCTCTTTTCTCTCTCAACCTCATGGCCAGCCCCTCCCCCCTTGGTGCTGTTTCAGCCACCAGTCGGCCACCCAGCGCCACCCTAGTCCCCCACTAGCCATCCCCCACACCTCACACCACATACATATCTTGTTTTTCAAGCATCAAAGTGAGTAAATCCTAACTTCATGGTGATGTATTTTTGGTTTTATGATTGTTTTAGCTATGATCCATGCTTTTAAGATCAAAGCAGATGTTATCATGCAAAGTTTATTGATTTTGGAGATATTGATCATGGTGGGGTTGAGCTTGAAGCATGTTAAGTTTGGGTTTTGTCATGGTCAAGTTAGCTTAAGTCAAGTGATGGATTTGTATTTTTTTATAGATGATTTTATAATCATTAGTCTTATTAATGATTATGATGATGTTTTTGATAAATTAGAATGATTTCAAGTGAGGATTTATGTGAAAAAAAGAGGAGAAAGCAAAAACAGTGAGGGCTAAAAATGACAGAAAACAGGGGTGGTTTTGAAATTAAACTGGTAATAATCGGCCCATTGAAAAATTATGATTTTTTCTAGGTAGATAGGTCAGTGTGTTAGCTTTCAAATGCCTTTTGAATTGCCTTAATCCGAGTTCTGTGGATAAAGCTATGGTCATTTTTGGAGGACTATGTAGGTTAGACCAAAACTGACATACTTATATTCTAGCCCCATTTTGAAGATCCCATGGTAGGAATCATGCTTGGTGTTCCAAATGAAAGTTTTTCAAGACTTATTAATCTTTCCATATTGGGGTTTTAGGTCTCCATTTGAGGTCAAGGGTGAAATTTATGAATTTTTGAAATGAAATGACCTGCTTTGGTGCAAATTGGGCTGTTATTGCAATTTCTATGCAGCGTATACTTGGAGAAAATTTTAAAAATTTTACTGTAGATTTTTCATATTATTTTCAAATTTCCTATAAGATTTCATGAATTTTGGTTGAGTATTTTGAGTTTGGTATTTTTGAAAACATTTTGAGTAATTATGTACAAAGCAATAATAATGATTGAATGAGATTGATCATGCACTCATTTTGTGTATTTTGGATCAAGCAAGGTCATTTAAGTAGGAAATGAATATTCATGGACTTTCATAGAACTTTTAGCTTGATTAATGAGAAAGAAGGAGACAAGTATACAATTTGAGAGCTTGTTTATGAGATTTGAATCAATTATGGATTTTACAAAGAAAATACCAAGTTTAGTGAGCTCAATAGTTTCTATTGAGTTCAATGTCTCATTTGGGGTGGAATTCTACATATAATGGATTTATGAATGAAATAT
Source organism: Carnegiea gigantea (assembly GCA_029747015.1). Lineage (NCBI taxonomy): Eukaryota > Viridiplantae > Streptophyta > Magnoliopsida > Caryophyllales > Cactaceae > Carnegiea > Carnegiea gigantea. The sequence continues at coordinate 50,112 of JAKOGI010003015.1, read as the reverse complement.
GAGAAGAGGGGAGAGTTGTGACTCAAAAATTATATTTATCAGACTAAGTTATTACAGTTTATTCTATTTTAAACCAACATATGTCTCTCTTGACCTCAAACCTTTATTACTTACTCAATTTGGGATGTAACGAATGTATTTATCAAGCCAATTTAGTGCACTCACTGTTATCTTAAACCAAGCTATACATTAGCGAGCCTTAAACCCGTATCAGCAACCTATCTTAGAAAAGGCCACAACCGCTCTCTCATTTGTCACCATCAAGGCCTTTTTTCGTAGTTATCTCATTTATCTCATTGTGGTATATTTTACTTTCATTTACTTTATATCGGATTTAATTACTTTTATTAATTCAGTTTTGAAGTTATATTGAAATACCCAAGTTATGTATACCATTTAATTACTCAAGTTTTATTACACATACTTACTCAATTATGTGAGTAAGGATCATTTACTAACTACACATATCTACAGCGACATTTATGAAACAGAATCAAGGCCTAGTTATCATTTTCTGTTACACATAAGTGTTATCAAGTCAGAACATATTTATCAAGTCAGATGACATTTATGAAACAGATGACATTTATCAAGTCAGATCATATTTTTTTAAAACCCAAGGTACATTCATTGCCTGTATCTTCAGAAAGCAGAACATGTTTATCAAGTTATAACTCTTAATGAGTTCATCAATGAATCAGTTTATACAATGATTGGTCATTTAACTTGTGACCCCATCAGTTATCATCTATAAGGCGTCAGCTCATCATTTACCTATGCGGCTTTAGGCCAACTCTTGATCAGATTGGCAGGTGTACACCTATGTATAGATCATATCATTGTAAGGGGTATAGATCCAGATAATAATGAGCAATTGAGTTTCATATTACTTCCATTTTCATTGTTATTGCGAACTAAATGAATTGTAAAGGTGGGTACACATCAACAGTGTTTCTATGCTTATTTTACAATACAAGAATGCATGTACTGAGTTTTAGCTCACATTTTCGAATTGTTTTCATGCTTTCCATTTTAGGTGATGAAGTATCACATGTTTCTCCATTTAGCAAGTCCTTTTGGAAGTCATCAGATGCTCACAGTGGATTCAGCATAGCATGAATGTTGGGATCGACCTCAGGGTCAAGTTGGGTCTATATTCAATATACTTGCGAAATGTCGAGTTCAAGTTAGCACATGGTATGATGAAGTAGATTGTATTAAAGTTGAACTATTATGAACTTTGGTCTTGGAGTGTTTCAGTTTAATAGATATTGTGATTGTGAACATGAGTTGCAAGATTAAATGGCTTCAGTGAGCCTCGTCCTTATCTGGACAGTGGTAGTACCTTCTATCATTAAGTCTTCCACTATAGTTTTTCATAAATCATGTCATTAGCATTTTGGGGGCATTACAATCTTTAATTTCTAGACCTCCTTTTATCATTTCACATACATACTTGCTTTTTAATTGAATATGGACTTTTTGTAGATCATGTCTTTCTGGAGTATGGAAAGGATCTAATCTCCGTTGACTCCTTCGTGATCATGTCTTTCTGGAGTATGGAAAGGATCTAATCTCCGTTGACTCCTTCGTTTTCATTATCTACGGTAAATTCTTCTCCTTGAAGATTACTAAAACTAATTGAACTACTTTCCATCATATGACTGTTTCTTCATAATTACTTTATTTATATTCATCTTCTAGTGTAATCTCAACGATTTCTTTGTTGTTTTTCAAGGCTACATCTAATGCTTCATCCTCACTAAGCTCAAAATAATCTAGACTACCCAAAATTTCAATAAGCTTGTTATTCTTCCTATTTTTGCATTCGTTTGTATAATAACCTACTTCTCCGCATGCCCAACACTTGCAGTTATTTTTTCCGGCAGGATAATAAATGACTTTCCTAAAAAATCTTCATTTTTTAGGGCTTGGTTTGTTATAATATTTTCTTTTATATTTCTCTCCCCTTCACTTGTTAATGCTCTTTTGCTTGTAAAATTTTCTTTTTCTTCTCCTTTCGGTTTCCTTTCCCTATTGGTGAGGAGAATCCCAATAGGTTAAAATCTATTTCTTCATTTTATTTTGTTTTTGGAGATCAAGTCATTGATCATTGACCTATTTCCTTAAATAAGAGATTCTCGAAACAAGGGTATCAATGATATCCGCTTTTTCAAGCCATGCAATGTACTTTTCATTAATTATGGAGTTTATTGGGTATGACAATTTGTCATAGAATATACCAAAATTAGTTTCATTATGTCCAATTTTGTAATAATATTAACTATATTCAGCGATATAGTTCTCCAAATATCTCATATCCCACAATTCTATATTATTAATCTTTATTTACCATTCTTTAGGTTTTTCCTTAAAATCATATTTAGCTCCAATAGATTCAGTTTCGATTTCCTTACATAAATTTTTGAACATTGCAGTGGGTGTTTCTATCGTTCTTAATGCATTTTTACCGTCATCATTTAATGAATCATACCAGTCACCTATAGTGTCAAAAAAATTATGTTTGATATAGTTTAGAAAATTTCCAGGAGTCCATGTCGCATTTAAATTTAAGACACTATTCATACCTTTTTTCCAATGCTCTAATATTTCTTCTCTATTGTGAGCTCCATCAATGTTTAACATGTATCTTGTTTGGCTAAATGAGGTAATGCCAATTTCTTCAAAGGTCGTAGTTTTTCTTGGAATAAACCCAAAAGAAAAATTAGTTGTACGTCCTACTGGATCGTATCTGGATCTCATAAAATGAGTATTTCGCTTAGAAAGTTCACAAAATTCTTCAGATTTCGGAACAATGTTGTTCATTAGATTGGACTCGATTTCATCTATATTAAGGTCTTCTCCAATCTCATTGATTTCATCACCCAATATTATTTTTCCATATTTTTTATCCAGTTTCCTTCTAATTTTTTTCTAAAAATACAATATTAAGATCTTCTAGTTTAATTATGTTTATCTATTGATACACTTCTTCTTCTAACTGGACCTTATTTGTCTCTTGATTATCATCAGATAATACATCTTGTTTATCCACTATTGCACCCATCATTTCTTTAATTCTTCCGAATTTTGCTCTTTATCAAACATATTTTGTAATTCCTCAAGATTATATTGTTTATACTCCATCCTCTTCTTCATTCTCTATCTTTTTACATGATTTTTCAGTTGATTTTTCTTCTACTTCTTTTTTGATTTTTATATCATGAAAAGGAAATGGATTTTTGTTTTTGGGTTTTGGAAAGAATACTTATGCTGAAATGGAGTGCTAATACTTAGATCAGATTTTTCACTATGTCCAACTTCGTTGATTAAAGAAAGATGGATTACAAACAATTGTTTCTTTATATCCTTAATTTCAGTCTTAATCTTTGCTAGTTCGCCTTTTAATTCTAAAAATATATCAATGGTAGAGTTTAGTTGAGATGCTACTAAAGTGGTTCCTTCTGGTAAGTGAACAATATGTGAATAATTAGGAGCATGGTAAATAGGTGATGATTCAAGCATTAAACACAATTAATTAGCTTAACTAACTACTAATTACTCTTAATTATCTTAATTATTTTTGATCACGAGGCTCTTATATCGGATTAAAGAGTGCTTCAAGTAGCACTAGTGAGAGAAATTACGCATGCACAAAATAAAATTTTCTAAAAGTAAGTTTTTAAGGATTAGGGTTAAAAATGTAAATATGAAAAGTTAATGCTATTACATGAAAATTAGAATAGTAGATTTTGATTCTTTCTGTTAGTTACCTTATAAGTCACGGTATCTTACAGTTATTTGTAAAAACTAAGGTCCTTAAAGTTGTATCCACAAAATCTGAGGTACCTTTATGTATTTTTTCCGTATACAAGACTTCAATTAAATAAAAAAATGGCCTTTGTTGTATGTGATAACTTTATATTGGCCTGATTTGATTTGAATTAAGGCTTCAAAACCCTTTTGATTGTTATTGTTACTTTTATGTTAAAAAGGAACTAAGTCAGTAACTTAAGTGAGGCCTGAAGTGTATGGATGTTGTAATTGAGGCTAAAGTGACTTGTCTTGCTCGATCCTTGGTGCTACCAGTGAAGAAAATAAGTGTGTGTTGGTCATCGCTTGCTTTATATGCTACTATAAACTACAACACTCAGCATGACTGCTACTTATTATATTATATGCAACTGTTTTGTTTTTCAGGATGTAGATTGCCAACTGAGTGTGTGGTCGTTTATCCTCTCTATTTTCCTTTTTTCATAGTCCCAACTATTCTTGAAATACCTGTAGAAGTTCTTGGGTCATGAGTTAAACAACGTATCATGGTTGGTTTGTAAACTCGTTTGAGCACATGTAGGTTTAAGGCCTGAATTCATGTGTTACATGTTATTTAGCTATCAATCTAAATGGTTGTTTTAGTCAACCAGGTAATTAGATACTCTTCTTCTAATGTTTAGAGTTGAATGGTATTAGGATGTAAACTCTAGTGCTCCGAGTGTGTGACTCATCAAGTTGTATATTCTTTTTTTTTTCTTTTATTTAATGTCACAACATGTGGTTAATGGAGTTGGTTTCCCCGGCATGTAGCTGTCGAGTTTAATTAGAATTGTCTTCGTGTCACTGTTTATTTATTTATTTACAAGTGCCAAATGTAAGGCTACAAGGCTAGATCTTGGCCCATTTTTAGATGGGACTCTATTCATTTCATTCCAAAATTTAAGAAATTACTAAAACCCGTAGTCCTAGGGGTGGATGTTGCACAAGCACTCTCAAGATGAAATTTAAAATTTAAATTTTTTAATACTCATTTAAGTTTTATGGGTGTGTGTATTGTATTATAATTGTTTTAAAATTATACCCAATATTAATGTATGGCAGATGAATTTGATGAATTTTCATAATTATCATAGTGTTAACAAAAAGAAAAAACTGGAATAGGTCCTAATTTTAACTGCCAGCTTTCTGCACAGTAAAAGATTTGATAAGCACGTGGTAGTCTGTATAGTCAAATCACAAGTTCTCCTTCCTCTGTTTCAGCCAACCCTTTTTAGTTGTCGCAAAGCAACTTCGGTGACCATATTCGTCCAAAAATGCTTCTTGGGGCCCTACGAGGATTACTTAGCCAATAGCTGTAATAGCCTGAACCTAATTTATGTCAATTACTTTAGTTAATTTCAATTTAACAAAGTTGACCGTTGCCTTTCATTTCAATATTCAAAATATTTTTGCAATCATAGGTTGAGACAATAAAATAGCCTCAAAATAAGATCTGATAAGGCTTTGTATAGAATCATTCAATACCCATGATAAATAAATAGTTGCATATTTACAAAGATGATTAAAAGTTATATTTTTCAAGGAGCATGCTAATTAAGAAAGCTTTACATAATTTGCATATCTGTGCTATGTAAATAAAACAAAAATATGAATAATGAAATAAAAATGATCACAAAAATACACATCAATCAACATAGGTGAAGTACAATTTTTCTAAATAACTTAGGGAATTACACAAAATAAAATCAGAGTAAACTGGACGTGGAGTTGTGTTAGCTGGTCTTGATTTGGGTTAGATGTAACGAAGAAGCCCAAGGGAGAGCCCAAATTCTTGAGCGTAAGAGAACGGGTAATGAAGATTTTAGGAAAACCCCCCCCCCCCCCCAAAAAAAAAAAAAGAGAAAGAAAACATAAAATCAGTAAAAGAAAATCTAAGGAAAGCTTTAATTGAAGAAGCCAAATTCGTTCTAGCTCCCAATTCCTAACAGTCATGCACCACAACCCCCACCCCTGTCCTGCGTCTACCAGTTGTCACCTACACTACTGGTCACCATCAGCTGCTCCTGCCAGCGCCACCAGGGAACCGCCCTCGCCCAGCTGTGTCACCACTCACCACCTCTCACACTTTTTGGGTTCTTTCTTGAATGATTGCAAGGTGAACTGTATGCTCCTCTTCAATTGTTCTCATAATTTGCTTCTTGATTTAACTAAGAATTATATTATTTAGCATTAGACAAATGTTATTTGGTGTAAACTTGAAGTTTACAGTGATAAATTTTAGTGTTGGATTATATGTGTGTTTTGTGGGTGTGTATGATTGTTTTGAGTTTGGGTGGCGAAAGTGAACTCATGTGAGTTGGCTACTTAGAAGTATTACAGATTTTGTTATGTTTAGAATGAAATTAAAGATTTATTGTGTGTGGCTTGGATGCTTGCTATTGAAGAGTTGGAGCGAGTGAAGAAGAACTTGATGTTGAAGATAGCATGAAGGAGGGAAATGATGTCTTCAGAGTTTTGAAATAACTTTACCTGATATAAATTTTAGAGTTTGCTTTTGGGATTCAACTTTTTTGGGGTAAATTAAGTAGATTAGTGAATGCAAACAATATTGAAATTTGTGTTTTAATAATTTAATGAAGCGGAGAGGAGGATGGGTTATAATTAGTGCTAATAATAAGATTAAGTACAATCTACTGAAACAAATAATTAAAGGTTGAGTTATGCTTAAGTGGGTTAGGAATAACACATTTTATTTCAATCCAAACAGGTACGTCATTCTCCAGGAATGTGCATCATTTTCAAAGGGAGACTTTGGCATACGTAAACTAACTTCTTTTGCTAATAGATGATTAATTCATAAAGGATGAGAATTGAATTAATATTTAACAATAATAATGCTATTAATAATAATAGTAACTGTAAAAATAATAATAACAACAATGACGATAACAATGATAACAATAAAAATACAGTAATAGTAATAACAATAATAAAAGAAGGGCATAATGAAATGGATTTAATAATCAATGAGAAATGAGATTTAATCATACTCAATTTAATGATAATGGGAGCGTTAGTAATAAGAAAAGTACCAAGTAAAAATGATGGATTATTTACTAAGAATATAATAGGAAAACAAACTATTCAAACCCTACTAATAATGAAACATTGATTTGAATCAAAAGCAAGGGCACTTTCACCATCATTGAGTCATAAACTAATATTTTACAAGAGAAATAGAGAGATTTTAAACCTTGGTATATTTACTGCCCATCCCTTGAAAAAGTTCACATATCTTTCATTGATATCAAAATCTCATAATATACAAGTATTAAATGAATTATTTTTAAGTTTTGGTTTGCAACATAATCGAGTGGATCTACCAATTATTGATTATCAAAGCTTAGACCTATCAATTCATCTGTGTGGTTTCAACTCAGACTTCCTGATCAGTTTAGGAGGTGTGCACCTTACTTAATGATCGCATTGTCCCCATATGAGCTCATTAATTTGGATTATGCTTTCAGATAATAATCGATATAGTTTTAATATAGTTCTCTCTCCCCCTCTCATTTCAAATTATAATGAATTGCAATGAGCACGCTCACTGAAAGTTGAATTTTATTCTTTACAATATATGGGTAAACATGCAGAGCTTTAGCTCATGCTTCGAACATTTTGTACTTTTATGTTTTAGGTTGTACATTTGAAATGTTACACACTGGACATTACAAATAAAGCATGAAGCCAATTAATGGGATCTAGTCGAGCTCATATTGACATCTCTCTATGTCTTTGGTTTGCCTACGAGTATACTGGTAAGTGGTTGAATTGTTATTTGGGCTCAAGCATGTGTAGATTACACGTCGCTCATTTTATATGTAAATAAAAAATGTTATCATGTTGGTGTTAAGTATACTAATTAATAAAGCTTTGTCTTCTCAAGGATGACAATAACATCCTAACCCTATCTGTTGCACTATATTGACTACTAATAATTAATTAATTAAGAATACCTGCAAATTGGGAGTTAAGGCATTACAATACCCAAGGACAGCCGCCACTACCTACATATTACACGCCTCCAAACAACTTTGCCATCTCATTTTCTCTCTCCTCAGGGTAGCCTCTAATAGCCACATTCTGGCGATCTCATCGCTCCTATGATTGCCTAAGGGCTCCCTAGGACTATGCCAACCTATACTAGGCCTGATACGGCCGGAAACCACCGCATCCGTCAATCGCTTCTTCTTTCCTATTTGTAAAGCTAGCTTTCAACCTACAGTAAAGGTTGTTCAACATGCCCTATTCAAGGCCTCCTCCGGTGACACTCAACCATTGTATTACCCTCGAACTGTCACATATCCACTATATGCAATGTGTATTTCAACCTTCCATAGTCAGTTTACTATATGTTAATGGATTGTGGGTTAAAAGGGTCAACTGTTATACTTATAGTGTAACATTATTGAAATTTGTTTATGTTGGACGGGCCTAATGAAAATAGGCCCGACGGCCACTTAAGTCGCCTAGGGCGACAACCCTTACTACCCCCTAGCCTATATAAAGGGGTTTAAGGGGGTTAGCCTTGAGAGATGCTATGACGCGAATATTAGATCTCCCATATTCTCTTACTTCTCTCTCATGGCCGAACTGCCATCTATCGAGTTCTCGGGTTTAGGACATGAAACCCTAAAGCGACTCTAGTAGCCGCTAGGTATTATTATTGGCGTGATTGGTATTCTTATATTATCGTGGACTATTACCGACAGTATACTTCCGCATTCAGATTAGTCATATTTCTTCCTACAATTTAAATCGAAACTCACCCTATACCGTAAGACAAAATGAGGCTGGGCGGCCCGCCCCGTAACCTGTTTAGTGCGGGCATGGGTTGAGTTTAATGCGGGGTGTGTTCGGGTGGGCTTGGATTAAGCCAGCCCATGTCCCAGCTCTAGGCGATAACCTCTCATCATTAAGCTTCCGCTAATGCAAGATTAAAGGAATTAAGACATTATTATTATTCCTTAATTATTAGGGTGTTACATCTCTCTCTCTTCCTCTCTCTCTCTATCTCTCTCTCTTTCTTTCTCTTGCTAAGGAAAATTGTTTAGAACTAATTAACTTTGAGCAAAAGAAGCCAAATTCATAGCCAATATGCCCCTTAAAGTTTTTGCGCTTAAAAATTTATTCATTTTTGTTACTTTTCCTCTTTGTGTTTTTAATTTTTTTAACATGTGTATGTCGGGTGCAACTTAAGGTCATCAGGAGCTATTAGAGTTACGCATACCAAGCAAAAATTGAAAAGAATACAAGCATTGTCGAAATCAAATGAGAATCTATCAAGACAGCTACTTGTTCTTGTCACGCATCCAAACCAAAAAGCCCTAGCAAGAGGCTAGTTTTCATTGCAAACAATCTAGTTGAAGATTCAGCGTTACCGCATACAATCGAAGAATCATCATTCACATGCTTCGAAAATAGGCACATGCATTCTTTTGGCACAATGCTTTGCGTATGGCAGACAACTCCTTGTTTTGGAAGGGACAAATATATGTAATAGCACCGACTAGATTAAAGATACAGAAAACAAAATCAATGGTGAAAACTTCTAGCAGCACATAAATACCAGAGTGTCTTGATTGAAGTTTATAATACAACTCATCGCTTTTTGTTTATGAGGCAGGTGGAAACTACTCACTCTATCTCACCTTGTTCAATACCAAAATGAAAACTTGCAAAATGTAATGGCTCGGCTCCTCCCTGGTCGCCTGCCCTGGTCGCTTGCAGTCGCCAGGAATGGCTTTTAAGTATCGTTGACTAGTCCATAAATTACCACAAGTCTTTTCAGCGTGTTTTGTCCTTGCTAGCATCTGCCTGGGAAACTTTCTAAGAGATCATCCATCTTAAGATTTCTTCAAAGTAAGCACGTTTAACTGCAGAGTTCTTAAGAGAGGAACTCCCAAAAAAGGAAGATGCGCATTTGGTAGTATAAATAACCACTTTAATCCTTTTAAGCTATACTCAAAATATTACATTCATTCCCACTAGAAGAGAACAACATCGTCATTGTGTCTCACTAACCGACCGACTTATGGGTCTTCTTGACCGACGGTTTATACCTAGTATTTTTGCCCCTCTAAGTGACTGCCTAGGGCTATCCCGCCAACTGGTGCAGCTCATGATCATAGGTCAGCTCTAATACCATTTGTAAAGCCCAAGCCCCTCCCGGGTCACAAGCAATCACCAGGAACAGCTTTAAGTATCGTTGACTGGCCCTACAAATTACCATAAGTATTTCCGGTGTGCTTTACCCTCGCTCACACGCTGCTTGGAAAACTTCCCAAGATGTCACCTATCCTAAGATTTCTCCACAGCAAGTGCGTTTAATTGCGAAGTTCTTAAGAGCGGGCTTTCTAAAAAAGAAGATGCATCGTTCGTGAAATAAGTAGTCGCTTCAATCCTTTCAAACCATACTCGAGGTATTAAATATTTACTTATGCTAGATATGTTCTTATTCAATGATCTTGTACTCACCTCATTTGATCGTAAATCCTATAAATGAAACTATACATGATCGATCATAAGTATCATAGGTGATCCATCATTAGTGTCGAAGTTTAAGGTTTATGCGTCAATGAAACTATGCATGATCGATTATAAGTTCATAACTCCTAAGTGTGTAATCATGAAGTTTATTGTTATTAGGTTATTACTACTACTACTCTAATAGTTTACGATGACGATGACAAAGATGATGATGATTATTATTATTATTGTTGCTGTTGTTATTATTATTGTTGTTGTTATTATGTCACCGAGTTGGTTAGTACTTAGTATCTGATATCATTTCCTTTTCTTTTCTTTATAAAGGTTTGGATATCATTTGGAAAAAAAAATATTCAATATCCATGAAATTATGTTCAATGTTGAAAATTACAATAGAATTAATATAATATATGATTCAAAGTATCAAATTACTAGCACCCAAAATAAAAAAAAGAAAACCCAAAACAACAGGCTGGGCGGACAGGCTTGGTAATTAAGCTCGAAATTGACTCAAAGTATCAAATTCCAATAAAATTAATATAATATATGATTGTTGCCTTGGATAGGCTAGGCGGCTGGGCTTGATAACATTAGTTACATAATAACATTACATGATCTAGTGGGTCTTGGAAAGCAAGGGAACAAAAAAGAAAATCCAAAACAAATCACTGAAATCAGCTCTCTGCCCGAATAAGTATGCAGCGCTTGGGAATTGGGCTCGAAATTCATTTCCAATCCAAGTGCAAAGAATTAAAGACTCCGTTATTTTTTACTTGCTTCCCAAGGGACAAAAGACGATGGTATTCTTCATTTTCATTCTTCAACCTAATTTATTCAACACACAGCACACACAGTGACGTGGGTCACATAGCAAAGCATCAACCCAAAACCAGAGCATGCCATCTTCCTAAAAATAGAGCTTATAAGGTTAAAAAAACAAAGGGATTCTGAAAAAATATAGACATGTTCACTTATCCAAAATTCAAGAAGCCAAAGAATGAATTTACACCTCTTCGGAAGCATGTTGAAATCGTGACTAAAGCTACATTAGGTGGAATTAAAACATTTCGATGCTCCTTCTACAATGTTGTAAAACCAGTGTCACACACAAATGTGAAGGCTCACTTGCTTAGACTTCCAAATTATGGCATTGAAGGTTGCAAATCCATTGCAGACGTGACTCTTTGAGAACTTAGAAGAGAGCATGAAGCTGCTGAACGTCTGAAAGAAAACATGACCATCAAGGCCAAGCAAAAATCAGATTACATTATTCTTCCATCAGGTTCTGATCTCGTTCAGCCTAAAAAAAGAAAAGGTCACTTGGAGTTAGCATTCAATGTAGCAGACAGAGACGAAGTAGATAAAGATTGTGCTTGTTCTGCACAGGTGCCATTCCGTTTAATTTTGTAAGAAAGTAATGGCTTCGAAGTTAGGTTCAAAGGATAAGGAATTCAGAATTGGTCGGTTTACTCGGTTATGTACATCCTACATATGACCGGCTTCGAATGACATTGCTAACTTAAGAGAAAGCTCGTGTTGATAGGCTTTTAGACTTGATCAGAGATACTTGGACAAAAAAGGGAATATCTATATGCTCAGATGGGTGGTGTGATATTTAACAATGGCCTCTAAACCAATATTATGGTAGCCTCTTTGGGTGGTGCAATGTTCATTAAGACAATTGATTCAAGCGAAAGAACAAAAAATGCTGAGTATGTCACGTGTCTGTTAATTGAGGCTATTGAAAAAATTGGTCCAGATAATGTTGTTCAGGTACTATCAGATAATGCATCTAATTTCAAAGGAGCAGATGCGTTAATTGAATTAAAATTTCTTCACATTTTTTGGACTCCTTGTCCTATGCATTGTTTGGACCTGACTTTGAAAGGTATGTGCGAACTTTCTGAAAAGTCAAACTGTTATTCACAATGTAAATGGGTCAAAGATTTGGTGGGAGAGGTGTGGGATGTGAACTATTTCATCATGAATCATAACCTCTCATGGTCTATTTTCAATGAGTACTCAAAGTGTAAGTTATTGAAAGTAACCAAGATTTAGGTTTGCATCTAATGCTATCATGGTTGAAAGATTGATGGATGTGAAAGAAGCCTATTGGAGAAAATTTAGGATTAATGGAAAGACTCCCATTGAATTGGGAGCTAGAGCTATTAGAGATACATTAATAAGTGAAACTTAGTGGGACAAAGTTGATTATTTTCTTAAATTCACAAAACCTATGTTTGATTTTTTGAGAGAGGCTGATAAAGATAGAGCTATCTTGCACTTGGTGTATGATAAATGGGACTTGATTATTATGAAAGCAAGGGAAACCATTTTTTATTGCGAGGACCAAGACTTGTTGACAGAGCAACCTAAATTTTCTAATGCGGTCCAAAAAGTCCTTGAGGATTTATGGAATAAAAGGAATACACCAATTCATTGTATGACTCGCTCATTGGTACCCAAGTACGATAGTGTTGGTTAACTTCAAGGTGGAAGTGGTTACTTCCAAAGGAGAGCCCCAAACGAGAATGAAGAAGTTACTTTGCATAGAGATAAGTGCTTCCAAAAGTTGTTCACTGATCGTGATAATCTTTGAAAGGTTTATTAAGAATATAGTGCTTTTTCTAGTGGCTTGGGGTACTTCAGTCAGTCACATGTAATTTCAGCCTGAGGCGATGAAGATCCTTTGTCCTGGTGGGCAAACTATAGTTAATCGATTCCCTTACTTCAAGGCCTTGCTTTTAGACTTCTTTCACAATGTACATGTTCATCATGTTGTGAAAGAAATTGGAGTACCTACTCCTTGATACAAACTATCAAAAGGAATAGACTATTATCTTCTCGGCTTGAAGATTTAGTGTATATACATGCTAATCTTCGGTTGCTTTCTCGGGAGAGGGATTAGTATAAAAGCGGGTCAACGTCTTTTTGGAATATAGGTATGTGCATATATATATATATGTGTGTGTGTGTGCGCGCGTGCGCGTGCGCACATACATATACATACATGTGTGCGTGCGTGTGTAAAGCATCACTTATATAATGTTCTATGAATTAGTTTGCTTTTGATTATTTCTTTTAAAAACTACTTCATAAGTGGGGATAACATGGTTGAAGACTCGTTGAAAGTGGTTGAGCTTTCATTGAATAATCCTAAAATAGAAGCGATGATTTTCACCTTTGGAGATGAAGATAGGCATCTCGACGACATTGCCTAGAGTGCACAAGCTGAGCATTAAAGTTATGGATTTTCAGTTGTTATCTATTGGATATTTGGATAATTAGTTTGTGTACGATGAACTTCTGTTATGGATTGGATAATTAGTTTTGTAACGAATTTGAATATTTTAGATGTTGACAATTTAGGTTTGTTACCACATTTATATGTTTTTGGTTAAATATGAGTTTCACTTTCAGTTGCTATTATTATAAATTTTGTGATGCCGTGTCCGAGTGTCGTGTCTAGCTTTAGGAAGGTCTCCCTCCAAACGTGCCCAAAATTTGAATAGTGTCCTACTGTCCAAAATTCTAGGGTGTCACGTGTCTAACCCTTGGATCCTTATTAGTGTATGATTTTAGGGCGTCACGTGTTGGACCTTTGGATCCTTATCAATGTCCAACCCGTGTCCTGACCCTAGGTAACATAGTGTACAAGTAGAGTCCTCTGCTCTCTTCTGGCAAGAAAAACAGCCCGGGACACCCACGATTGGATACATATTAAGGTCATGCTCTTTTCGTGGTTTAATGGACCCATCCCACTCTTTCTTACTTCTTCCTACTTTTTAAAATAAATCTCACTTCTTCCTACTCCCACCCATTTCTTCCCACTTCATTCTACTACTGCTTCCCATATTTTGAAAACTTGTCTAATATATGTAATTATGTATACGAATATTTTAATTAAAATTAACCAAATATTTTTTAATTTTTGCATTACTAAGCAAATATTCGTTATTCGTGATACAGATTGCAGATGAATTAATATTTTTTGTATATGGAAAAAATATTAATTTTTTTTGCGTTGTTAAGCAATGTTAGTTATTCGTGACATACATTGCAGATGCTTTTTTCTGTATATTGAGGAGATTTTTTTTTTGCATTGGTGACAAAATATTCACCGTTCGTAAAACAAAATGCAATTTTTTATTATATTGAAGATATATATATATATGTATTTTTTTTTTCCGTTGTTAACCAAATGTTCGTTATTCGTGACATAAATTGCATATGTTTTTTCTTCTATATATTGAAGAGATATTTATTTATTTTTACATTGTTAACCAAATATTCGTTATTCGTGAGACAAATTGTAGATGTTTTTCTATATATTAAAGAAATATTTTTTTGCGTACCAATTTTGCCGATAATTCAATAAAAAAAACCACCATTAGATCTACTAACCTCATGGCAGCGGATAGTCAGTTTGTGCTCGGGGAGGGGCATCGACGGTTCGACGGCGAGCAGAGATACGGCGGCGAGCAATCAACCGCGGGCAACAGCGTTAGATGAACACAAATTGAACACATGCGAGTAGTCAATGATGGACAACAACAATTCCGAGTGATGACGATTGCACGGCGACCCAGGCACGACGGTGACCACGGTCCGGCGGCACGTACCGTAAGATGGTGATGATGACTCCATATGGACCAGTTAATAATCTGCCAGGTGAGTTTAAGAGAAGAGGAAGAGAACCACGAGGGGTTTGAGAAACGGTCAAAGTGTTTTGAATGTTAGTGAGGGGAGATGTAGATTTTTTGGTATAATGTATCAGGAATTCAGGATTGTATTTGGATAAGGGTATGATATGTTATTGTCATTTTATTTTATAGCTGTTTCTATATCTAATGCACATAATAAAAACGTTTCATGACTACAAAGAAAAAATAATATATCTATAATAATCGTCATGAATATGAATTTTCGGTTAACAATACAAAATCTTTAAAAAGAATCTTCCATATACACAAAAAATTAATATATTTGCAATTTGTAACACGTATAATTAATATTTGGTCAAGGAAAAAGAAAAAAATTGAATTTCATAAATAGATCATCAAAATAAGACATCTATAATTTGTGTCACGAATAACAAATATTTGGTTAACAACGAAAAATTTAAAAATATTTCTTTAATATACAAAAAAATTTAACACATCTGAAGTTTTTATCACACACAGGCTATGTCCTTTTTGGTTGCAAGTTTGAAATGGGAAGGAGTAGAAAGAAGTGGGTGAAAGTGGATAGGAGGAGTTTGTTGTATTTGAGCTTGGGAAAATGTGAGAAGAAGTGGGTGAAAGTAGGAAGAAGTTGGAAGGAGTAAGATGGAGCTGGAGTGTTAATATTAGTTAATTTCTTTTGTACATTTAAGAAATATTATTTATGTCTTGCGTTGGTAACCAGAAATTCATTATTCGTGACAAAAATTTTAGATGTGTTTGTTTTTTTTTTTTAATATAGTAAATAATATTGTTATATTTTTTTTTACGTTGGTGACCAAATATTCGTTATTCATGACACAAATTGTAAATATTATTTTAGTGGTCTATTTATGATTATTTTTACTTTTTTAACCAAATATTTATTATTTATGATACAAATTCATTATGTGTGATAGAATTTTCAGATGTGTTAAATTCTTTTGTGTATGAACGAAATATTTTTTAATTTTTTCATTGTTAACCAAATGTTCGTTATCCGTGACACAAATTACAGATGTTTTATTCTTGTGGTTTATTTATGAAAATTAATTTTTTTCGTCCTTAGCCAAACATTAGTTATTTATGACACAAATTGCAAATATATTAATTTTTTTGTGTATATGTAAATTGAAATTTTATTATTCGTGAGGGTTATTGTAGATATATTATTTGCTCTTTATATTCATTAAACGTTTTTATTATTTGTGTTAGATATATAAAAAGTTATGAAATAAAATAATAATAACATATTCTATCCTTATTCAAATACAATCCTTTTTCTGACAAATTATTTCAAAAAATCTACCTCTTCCCTCACTAACATTCAAACATTGCTTGTTTCTCAAACCCCTCCTTACTCTTATCCTCTTCTCTCTCAAACTCGCCTGCCAGATTATTGACTGGTCCCTATGGAGCCGTCCTCGCCGCCGTCCGGTACCTGCCGTCGGACCGTGGTCGCCCTCGTGCCTGGGTCGCCATACAATCGTCCTCACTCAGAATTGCTACTGCCCGCCATCGATTGCTCGCCTATGTTCAATTTGTGTTTGTTTGACGCTTCTACCTGCCGTCGACTACTCACCGCCATACCTCTACTCGCCGCCAAATCGTCAACGCCTTTCCTGAGCATAAACTAACTGCTCGCTCCCATAAGTTAGCATATCTAGTGGAGGATTTGTTTGTTGTTATTGAATTATCGGCATAATTGAGACGCGAAAAAAATTATTTCTTCAATATACAAAAAAAGCATCTACAATTTGTCTCACGAATAACAAATATTTGGTTAACAATGCAAAAAATAAATATCTCTTCAATATATAGAAGAGAAAACATCTACAATTTGTGTTATGAGTAAAGCATACTTGGTTAACAATACAGAAATTAAAAAATATTTCGTTAATTCTAATTATAATACTCATATACATAATTACATAAATTAGACAAGTTTTCAAAATATAGGAATTAGTAGTGAAGCGAAGTGGGAAAAAAATGAGTGGAAGTGAGGAGAAGTAGGAAGGAGTGTGAATGAGTAATATTTATTTTAAAGAGTGGGAAGAAGTAGGATGAGTCTATTAAACCACGAAAAGAATATAACCATTATGAATTTGTATCATGAATAATGAATATTTGGCTAAGAATGCAAAAAAAAAATTCATAAATAGATCATTAAAATAATATATCTGCAATTTGTTTCACAAATAACGAATATTTGATCATTAACGAAAAAAATATAACATTCTTTTTTATTACACAAAAAAACAAACATATTTAAAATTTCTGTCACGAATAATGAATTTTTGATTACTAACGCAAACATAAATAATATATTTTTAATATAAAAATAAAATTAACAAATATCAGCACTCTAATTAAACCTTACCTCTTCCCACTTCTTCTCACTTTCATCAACTTTTTTTCACTTTTTTCCATTCCTATATACAATAGACTACTGTTATCCACTTCTTTTTACTCTTTTTTGTTCCATGCCTCCAACTTTCCATTCCACATTTATAATATACCTACAAAAAAAACACATGGCCTAAACATGCATACGACGCCATTGTTGTGTTCACGGCTAACTCCCGCTATCAGAGAGAGTCGGTCGGATAAAAACGAGTGAGTGCCAACGCCAGGGATAATTTAAACCGTTGGATCAAAACTCAAGGGTTTTAGGTTCCCAAAAACGCACTTCCTGTTCCCCAAAGCCCCCAAGTTGACTCCCCTTTTTCCCCCGTCCCTTTATATATTTTCTTCGTTGCCACCTTGTTCTTTCTCTTTTTCTCTTCTTCCCTCCTTCCTGCTTGTGGGAAGCCCTTTTTCACCCGAAAATAGTGGTTTCCCATCGTCTGGGAAGTAGAGGTTTAGCTTATCAGATCACCTGGTTATTTGGGTGTCTCTGGATCGGAGTTTTTCTCAGGTTAGTTTCTCTCTTGTGCATTCTTTTCTGTAAAATTAATTATTAACTTTCTTTTCTCTTTCTTGCTTTAAAGATCAACTCAATTATTGGTAGTATCTGGGTTGTCTTGATCTGCGCGATTGTTTGTTCAAAGTGTAGAATTGGCTTTTTGCTCATTTCAATTTTGGTTTTGGTTGCTCTTTAGTCAAGTTGGATTGTCACAATATTGTTTGAGACTTGTTTGATTAGTGAGAAAAAAAGGAATATTGATTTAAAGATAACTTTCTGATCTTCAGTGAGCTGCTCATCATTGCTATTGATCTTAGTTGTGTTTTTGATAAATTTAATGGTCTTGAGGGTGTTTTTTTTTTTTTTTTGGTGGGAGTTTTTAGGCTTACCTTTCTTAGCAAATCGTCAAAAATGCCATCTTGTATTGTTTTCTTTTTTCCTGAGTTTTGTCATCTTCAACTGTCTTCACAGCTAAGGAATTCTAGCTGAAGAAGTTTCAGCACCTGTCGTTTTCTGGAAGTTGTGTCTATGATCTTTTTGGATTTCTTATAAAAATCTCCGTTGAATATCAGCAGAAACATCTCCTGTCATTGTCACAAAGAAAGAAACTTTTTCTTACCTTGATTAGTGATGCAGAATCGAACCTTTCATTGCCTCCCACTACCTTGTTGCTTGATCTTTTCTTGTGTATGGCCAGTATTTACAATTTTCTTTAAATATATTTTTGCCTCTACGGAGTTGGGCTTTAGATGAAAAGTGATACCCTTTTTTTTTGGTTGAAAACTGTTTATTCTATATCTAGTGGTCTTCTCATCTTTCCATGTATTGAGTCACAAAGTTAGGGAAGAAAAGGGTTGTTTACCTATTCCCCCTGTTCTTAAATATATTATCCAGAAAACATGTATTTTATTAATGGGGAATTTTGTGTTGTAATTATCCTCTAATGTTACTTCTTTCATTTGTTTTTCTCATCTCTGACATAGGTGATCCTTGGAGGAAAGATGGTTTGTGAAAAGCTCAGTGAGCAATGTATCCTTTGTTGTAGATCTATTTTCATCTTTGCAAATCAGTTGCTGGTGGGTCAATCTCCTCCCCCCTTTGTAGCTTCCAAAGTGGTTTGAAAATTTGATAGATTTGGTGGTTGGATCATAACTTGTAGATTAAGTCTTTGGGTAATGTTTATTTCTTGCCCTTCTTAGAATGATTTTAGAGATATGTGTAGATATAGATGAGGACATGGGTAGTTTATGTCTACTTGATTGACTTGTGGTTGTACCTGTTCATGCAAACGGAGATGCACCATTTGATCTGATAATCTTGTTGATGTATGTTTCTGAACTCATTTGGTGAATCGCAATGCCAAATATTGCTTCAAATGTCAAGTGGAGCTTTGTATTGTTTACATAATTTCAGTGTCTTTTCACCAAGGTTCTTAGTTGATTGAAGTGGCGCGGTGCTTAGCAGAGTTTTTTCCCCCTTTCTTTTTTGGGTGATGGTCCTTCATGAAAAATTATCGAGTTGTGTTTCTTGACTTCTAAATCCAGCTAAAGGAATGGACAATGGCATGTCTGTTTCCAACACAGCAGAGGAGGCAATGGTATGTTAAATGCCTATGTATCTTTGATAATACTTGAATCTTGCTGCTTATTGTTTGATCGTATATTATCTATATGCAACATGCCATGTTGTATTTATGCTGTCAAGGCTGCTTGGACTTTGTATTATCTATATGCAACATGCCATGTTTTGCTATTTATGTTGTCAAGGCTGCTTGGACTTCTCTATTCATCAAATGTATATGGATAAATGGCGACTTATATATGTAAAGAGCACTCAGAATAAAGTTGGTTGACCTTGCCTATGTGCTCAAACTTCATGTGATGAATGCATAGAGAGACTATTTGGGTCATACAGTGGATGGGAGGATTCAGAGTGCTTTTCAATTCTATGTGGAAATAGCATTGTAAGCAGGGGAACTTTTAGGGATTGCGTCAATATGCATTTTGTGGTTGGCTGAAATGCCTACACCTTTGTTCCAAATGTTAGTTTCAGCCATGAAATCCAAACTCTTCTATTTTCAGTGGGATTTTGAAGAATTTTCCCCATATTAATGGAGGAAATTTTCTTCATATGTGATTTATGCACAAATGAGATAGCAGTTGTGTAAGAACTTAAAATTTGGATTTTTACTATATATGCACCTGTTTAATTCCCTAGAGAAAATAACTGGATTAGTTTGTGTACTTCTTTCCACATCGAACATTTTTTTTGTAGATAAAAGAAATTTCCTTTTCGACTGAAATAAACGGACACGTGTTTTTGTTGCTATTGGAGTAAAACTCAATTGAAACTTTTTATGTTATTGACTAGGTGGCAACTGAAAATGGAGTTCCATCTGACTGCACCACAGCTGCAGAGCATACTGCCTCTAAAATTAGGGGCAAAGATGGGCAGGAGTCAGTTGAAGAGAAAGATGTTTTCAACCAACCCACCAGTTATTATAATTATTATTACCCAGGTTAGATCCCTTGCTGTTTAACAGTATCTATTACCTATTATGTCCTCTTGGAGAAAGAAGGTATTCGATGAAAAGTTTAGATTGGGTGAACAGAGCAGATAGCTGGAAAAGTGAAGGACTTGATTTTTATTATCTAATTGCAAATATTGCTTACACATTATGCGGTATGCGTAATTGTTACTGTTTATTAGTTTATGTCCTTGATGAAGTCATGTAGGTGGATCTGACTACAAATATTGACCATTAGCGCTAATTCCAAGTCTGAATCCCAATTCCAATAGTTCCTCTTTCCAAATAAAATACCTTGTTCTAGGCCAAGGTATTGGAGGCTCAAATTTAGCGGCTTTACAGAAGGTAAAGTGCAGAGAGGGTGGTTCCATTATACTACAGATTTAAAAACCACTGACTACCTCCTACTCATAGAAAAGAAGCAGAGAACATTATAGAGAAGTGTTTTGCTTTTAGTCTGGTATAACTCAAGCTGACAGAGTGGCCCACATTGGGTTTTTAATGGTTCAGAAAGAGGGCAGATCATTACAGCTGGAAAGGAGTAACAAATGTCATTAATACTTTGTCCCCAGATTGTTGTAATGGCTATAAACAATGCCTGTTTTTGCCCTTGCAATCTTGTCTTTAGTTTTCAATGATTGTACACATGTAGTGGGAGCAGAGTTTGATGCTGCCAGCTATTACAGCGAAAAAGATGGTTAAGGGTTTAACGTACATAATTGATGTGAATAGAGTCCTGTAAGCCTTCTGCTTTGAGCACTCTAAGAAAAATGTTTTAGTAGCTTTGTTGCTGAGAAAAATAGTTTGACAAGAATTAATGCTGTCTGAAAGTAGTATTGTGATTTTCTCCCCCCACAGTAAAGGGCATTAATTAATTGCCTGCTTTGAAAGTGAATTTTGAAAATGCCATTAAGCATCAAATAAAGTGTAGAGGCATAGATCACTTTGAAGTTTGAAGTAAATGAGAAAGGGAAACATAAATGACAATGTTAGTAGAGAATCTAAAGATGTAGTGCTGCAACTTTGACTCTATAATGTGTTTTTGTGTTCCCATTGTCTGCCTTAGGGCTGGTTCTTTTCGTTGGTAAATTCACTTTTGCCAATTTTTACTTATTTCTATCAATTTTTACCAACTTCTATCAGTTCTGACAAAAAAATTCTAATTCTCTTCAGCTCTAACCAACTTGTACCAACTTCTACTTGTCTCCTTCAAAAATTTTACTAAGAAATCCCCACTCATTCACATTTCTTGCCAACATCTTCCAACTTCTTCCAACTTCTATCAACTTTTACCAACTTCTTCCAATTTTTCCTATCCTTAACCAACTCATACAATCTCTGTCAAAAAATACCAACTTCTACTAGCTTCCACTAATCTTTACCAATTTCATCCATTTACCAACCCTATTTACAAACGAAAAGAACAACCCTTAGTGATGAATGAATGATGCCCGTGAAACCTTCGTTGTTTGCTTACGGTGATTTTCCCACTTCAGTTAGATCCATCAATCTGTGTGCAGGCCTTCCAACGTGTGA
Source organism: Carnegiea gigantea (assembly GCA_029747015.1). Lineage (NCBI taxonomy): Eukaryota > Viridiplantae > Streptophyta > Magnoliopsida > Caryophyllales > Cactaceae > Carnegiea > Carnegiea gigantea. The sequence goes on along the minus strand of JAKOGI010003015.1, from coordinate 28,121 downwards.
ATTTTCACTGACAGTGATAACCAATTTGTGGCAGGTTACAATGGGTCTTTTGGTCAATCAGATGGTGGGAGAAATAATTCTTCAATGGTACACTCAGCTGGCCATATTGGCACCATTTTCAAGAAACAATGCTTTAAGATAATTTTTTTTTAATGGTATTGCTAATCCATGGATTAACTTTAAAGTGATTTTTCTCACATAGCTTTCCTCTTGCAAAACAGGGTGTGCAGCCAGATCATACTTCAATGGCTTATTACATGCATGGCTATAATCCTTATGCTGCTGGGGCTTTCGTTGGAGCTGATGGACAGTGTGTTAGTCCAGCATACTTCACATCTTCTGGGTATCTTCAAGCTCCTGTCACATATGGGACGGAAGCTCTTCCTTGTTATGCTTGGGATGTAAATTATCTTGGGAATGCCTCGAATGGATCAACTGCCACCTCTGGAGCTTTGAATTCTGCTCCATCTCCTGTTACTGTGGCGAGGTCTAATGGCATAAAACCTTCAAAATTGTATGGCCCTGCAATTGGAAAGAACTCAACAGTGTCTTCAGATCCGAAATCACATCAATATGTTGCCACAGCCAACGTTGCCCGGCCCAAGTTTGACTCTCAACCCCTTAAACCATTGAACAAGGTGCAATAATATTCCTTCCCCAAGCTCGCAGCACCGTAATTTCTGAATTCTTCTCACGAGTCTTTGGCAGGGATTTCTTTTGTCATTTTTTTAATTTTTTAATGTTTCTGGTCTTTTTTTCGGTTGGGGGGGGGGGGGGGGGGTTCTCAATCATAACTCCCGTTTCTTAAGAAATTTCTTGAAAGATGATAGTCAAAGCTGCTTTTTCTTAGGACACCATCTCCTCCCTGCCAATTGCCAAAGCACTTCTTACTATTTGGCTAGTTAATGCTGATCTGCTAGGTGTTGCAATACATTGTGTCCTACTTAGAGTGAGGGGAGATCACAACATGTCAATAGTAATACCCTTGCTATTTAGAACAGGTAGTTTTGCATCCAGTGTGCATCCTTGCTGGGTGTGCTGTTACAGAAATATGTTTTGCTGCTGCTGTGTGTATGTTTATTGTCATTTTGAGTCTTTAATATTTAATTGACGTCTTTTTAGTTCTGTTTGAAGCCATAGGCTGACCGAATCATTAGGTATGTCTGCATGTCATTTGCCCCTGGTATGTTGTGCATTTGGAATGCAGCTGGCTGTTATTTAGAAGACAGTGGTAATTGGTTACTATAATCGTATTGAACAAATATTGAATTTAGGAATTATGTATATAACAGGATGATGAGTTGCTAGTTTTTGTTTTTTTTTTCCCTTTCTTTAGTCTGGGCCTGTCTCATCCTGATGCTAAGTTAATTCAAATACTGCTATTCTCATATAGTTGTTCCCGCGTCAGATATGCTTTGTACCGTACTTAGATACATCTGTTTTTCTTCTCAATGTTTACTCAGTCAGGTTCAAATTTTCAGTCAGCTGGCTTTGCAAATGCTTATCATCCTGTTGGGAATTTCCAGTCGTTACCTTTCCAGAAACGAGGTCCATATGCAAATAATGGTTCCATGGGCTACAGATCTAATGCAAGAGTTTGGAATGGTAATGATAAACTAAGGCCCAACAGAAAAACAGATTTTGAAATACCAACTGAACTAACATGCGGACCAAGAGGCGACAAGAGGAGCAGTTCTACTTCATCTGAAAACGAGCAAGGAGGCTTGGTGGTTCAGAAAGATAAATATAACTTGGCAGAGTTCCAGACAGACTATGATAATGCAAGGTTTTATGTCATCAAATCTTATAGTGAAGATGATGTTCACAAGTGCCTCAAGTATGATGTCTGGTCAAGCACTGCAAACGGGAACAAGAAGCTGGATGCAGCGTTCCATGATGTAGAGGTGAAGGCCGCTGAAACAGGCACACAGTGTCCAATATTCCTTTTCTTTTCTGTAAGTATTCAAATAAAATCTTTTAGCACTTAAATACAATTGCGACAGAGAGATATGATTAGAGGTTGTATTCTTGTGTTGATGTATTTTGCATTGCCTTTCAATAATTATTGCTTGCATACTATATTATATGACAGTCCTCCTTTGCCCAACCATTAGGATTTCAGTCCATAAGATGTTGGAATTAGGTAGGCTTGGAAAATGGCACTTGGTTTCCGAGTAAGATTGATTCCAGCTTGTAAGAACTTTTGTGGATGGTATTTCCAATTGACTATGGTTTCCCTTTGCCCTTTGGTCATTTTGCATGTTTGGTTCAACTTGTGCATCCAATAAACTTTTCATGAAAATACAGGCTTTTTTGATTGGGAATAGTTAGGTTGGGTTCAGGAACTTTAGGTAGGTTTTGGTTGAATTTCAAATTTCGGTTAAAATTGGGGAAAACACCTTTTGAGATCTAGGTGATCTTCTTCACATTTGTATTGTGTATGGGCTACCTTTGCTAGATACTGTAATGAACACTTGGTTATGTTTATTTCCTTATCATATTTTTTGGATATTGCAAAATGCAAACTTTATGACAGACAGGGGAGTACATAGACAGTTCCATTTATTCGGTCAGTCAATTCGTCATTTAGTATTGCATGAATGACAATATGACTGTCTGTATTATTTATTTTGGGGACTTGTGTTTTCTCTTTCTTTTTTTCCCCCCCGGGGGGGGGGGGGGCTGCGGATGCTAATCGAAGGGAAAAAAAGAAAAATTGCTTAATTTGGTGTTGCACTGTTTGATGAAGCCGTGAACTTGCTTATTGAGTCTAGATCTTTGTTCACAAGTTCAAGAGATTACTTAAATGATGCAAACAAACTGTTAGTCACTTGAATGTTTGATTTCTGGTGGAAACTTATTGGCACATGTGGCTGAAATTACAGGTTAATGGAAGTGGTCAGTTTGTTGGAGTGGCAGAGATGATAGGCAATGTAGATTTCAACAAGAGTATGGATTTCTGGCAGCTTGACAAATGGAGTGGATTCTTCCCGGTGAAGTGGCACATAGTAAAAGACATCCCAAATTCTCTGTTGAGGCATATTCTTCTTGAAAACAATGAAAATAGGCCAGTCACTTATACTCGGGACACCCAGGAGGTAATGAATTTTTATTTCATTGTCAATGGGCATTGGTATCCGATATCTGTATGACTACTGCTCTTGGATGCAATTGAAATCGAATGTGTGCTCCTTTCCTGCACGCTTCATTTGCTAGAGCATGTCAGAGAGAAATCCATATATTGGCAAATCAGTTGAGTTTGACTGGCAGAAATGCGTATTAGATTTTCTTACTTCAGTTGTTCTTTTGCACTGAGAAAAATATTTTTAGCTTTGGGACTGTAGTGAAGTAATGAACTAAAGCAGAATCTTCACTAAACTACCCTTATTCTTTCGTAGTGTTGTAAGTGCTGGGTAGTCGATATCTCTGTCTGAAATCTACGTTCCAACAAAACAGCTTGTCTAAACCTTTTCGGTGGGATAAGGTTGCATACATTGTGATAATGGCGTTGACAGTTCGCTCGATTCTGGTTGCTCCTAGACGAAAGGCAAACTTTTTTACCCCTCGTGTGTGCGCGTGCGTGTATTTTAGGGGAAGGGGGAAGGGTTGGTTGGGATGGACTGCCCCTATAAATAAGTGCTATTGCCTAACTAGCATAGACCAATAAACACTGAAGTAGTCTTCTCTTTCATGCTGGGCTTTTCAATTGAGCAGAGTGTTTAATAACGAATTCCTCTGCTTGAAACGGAGCCATCACCAATCATCATTGAGTTTGGCAGTGCTGTGAGGAGGGCAGCCGGTGAAAGCTGATAATTTTTGAATCAGATTTTAAAACTGATATGTTACCATCTATCGTCCTGTCTGATTGGGTGAGGTCCAAGTGAGAGCTCCAGCCTATAGTGCCACTGATGTTTAACATGGAGTCATTTATCTATGGTGTGTTTGGCAGTCAGGAGAAAGAAAGTCTTTCTGCCAAAATGATCTTCTTAGGAAAATGGACATGTTTTATATCTGCAAGAAGTTTTAGCTATAGGAAAATGGACATGAAAAATGAAAAGAACCCTGCAGAGAGGCCAAGTTGGGAAATTCGGGTTACTTTTTCCCTCATATTGCGTTTATATGTGCAGTCGACACGGTTCAAATTTAAGGCTTGTTCGAAATGCTGACTCTGATCATTTTGTTCCTTCATGACAATTTCTCAGATTGTGACAAACAGTCGTTTCTGTGTTTTAAGTTTTGAATTTTTTTCTCCCCCTCTCAACATACTTGAGGAATCAATTCTAATACGTTCTTAAACTTGCTATTTCTAGGTTGGATTGAAGCAAGGATTAGAGATGCTGAAGATCTTCAAGAATTATTTAGCAAAGACCTCGCTTCTGGATGACTTTGAGTTCTACGAAGTTAGAGAGAAGGCACTCCTGAGTAAAAGAAGCAGCAGACCCGGTGCTTATCAGACAGAGACATATGGAAACGGCATTGTACCAGTAAGTCTTGGCCTCTATCTGCCTGACTGTTCCCCACCCCCCAAAAAAAATTATTAGTTGGGCGTAGCCTCTGCAGAAAGTATAGTAAAAGTAGGCATCTACTAGCTACAAAAACATCCCCTCAGCAACTAACACAAGATATTCATGAAGAATGGTAGAATCATATAATGATAACAGCCAGAAATTATTCAACCATTGGCCATGTTAATTCCTTGGGTTGTATCTGTTTTGGTTGTCTTTTGCTTCGGTGCTCATCAGTCCTTTTATGCCCTTAGTTTCATGTCATATCCTCTTGGGCCCCTTTTCCCTCATCTTATTCTTCTGTCTAAAAGTGGGGTTCTGTGATCGCAGAATCAGCTGGAGATGGAACCTAAAGGCGAAGAGGTGGGTGAATCTCAGGTGGTAGCTGTTTCAGGGCTTGCAGAGCTGACTGGAAAACTATCGATCGACTCCGATCCAAAGTAGCGTTGTAGTAAAACTAAGTGACTTGGTGTGTTTCATTTAGAAAGGTGTTGTATTGCTGGGTTTATTAGTTTTGATTAGTTGATGTGTTTCCTGTGTGTTCTTCAAATCTCATCTTCTTTACTTGTGAGCAGGCTAATTTCCATTGATTGTCAAGTGCGATAGTGTTGCTGCCCAGCACCTTTTCTCTAAATCTTTCAGTTTTTTGGCTTACCGCATACTGCGGTACGAGTTTTCTTACGAGCTGAGTGATTTTGCAAGATGATTGTCGCTACTGGTTTTTGCTGCAATCGTCATTGGATGATGGCTCAGGCTGTCACAATGACTCGAAATCAAATTTGCCTGACTTTCAAAACAAAACCATCACCTATGCATGAATTAAAGAGACACTGTTTGAAGTTTCACTACCCTTGATGTGAATTTGCTCAAATTAAACGCAGGAGGCCGCACAGTTGCCTTAACACAAATTTAGATTTTATTTTCTGGATGGTGTCAACCTGTGCCGCTAAGTAGATTGGGCTTTGAATTCTATCAATGCCGAAAGAAAGTCACTCAGAACCAACTCGAATGAATAATAAACCTAACGGGTGTAGAGTGTGGACCGTTAGATTTATGGTGACCCATAAATCAAAGAGCGCCAATGCCGAAGATCGCGTTGAGAATTTGGGATGGTTTGACTCCACCTGAAATGGGAATGGGTTTTGATGCAGTCAGGTGATTATGAGCTGTTAATCGGTGAAGGCATGGAAGCAGGGAGGGGTAAAGGAAAAGGATGTTCGTCCTGTGCCATTAGCCGGGTTGGAATCTTTATTTTTAGTTGGTAGAAGATGAGATAAACACCATCAGACCACCCCCCATTAGTTAATAATTACTGTTGGTTTCTTTTGCCGATTTAACTTTGTATTTAGGTAGTGTTTAGTTGGAGGAAAATGATTTTCCCAAAAATTAATTTTTCAATTTTCTGCTGTTTGGCATAGCAAATGATAGAATATTATTTTCCAAGGAAAATGATTTTCCTCCCAACGAAGGAAAATGATTTTTTTTTTGAAAAGATAGGAAGTTGACTTTCTTCCATCAACTATTTGACGATATGTTCACCTGAAATTTAGGTGAAAAATTCGATTTCAACAGTTTAGATCGAAATTTAACTATCCAATGGAAAATATTAAAAAAAACTCAAATCTAAATTTTGAGCTTAAATTTCTTTCATTTGATCGACATTTATCTTCACTACGATAATTTAATCAACATTTTTTGCCACTAAAACGATTTCAACAGTTGGAATTGAAACTTGATCATCAAATAGGAAATATTAAAACAGGTAAAATTCAGATTTTGAACTTGATATTCTTTTATTTGATCAACATTTTTTTTCACAATGACAATTCAATTGATATTTTTCGTTGCTTAAACAATCCAGTCAATGTTTTTCATCACTGGAATAATTTCAATAGTTTGGATCGAAACTTCACCATCAGATAGGAAAGATTAAAATAGACGCAAATCCAGATTTTGAGCACGACATTCCTTTATTTGGTCAGTATTTTCTCTACCACGACAATTTAATCAAACATTTTTTGCCACTTAAATAATTCAGTTGATTTTTTTGTCACTAAAATAATTTCAACGGTTTAGATCGAAACTCGATTGTCCAAGAGGAAGTATTAACAAAAAACTCAAATATGAATTTTAAATTCAAAATTTCTTTATTTGGTCAACATTTGTCTATGTTACGACCATTCAGTCGATACTTTTCACCATTTAAACAATTCAATTGACATTTTTTTTCATGAAAAATAATTTATTTTATACCAAATAATGGAAAACGTGACATGAAAATTAATTTTCCTTGGAAAAATATTTTCCACAAAAATGATTTTTAAACACTCCCTAATTTTCATATTTGCTAATAATTTGGAAAAGATGAAAAAAAGGCCCTCAAATGCCTATTGTTTGATGAGAAAAAAATGAAATGGAATGGAATCAGGATGTGAATCCTGGATGGTTAGGTGTGGAACTTGAATCCTAAACCCAATTGTTTGGTAAAAACTAGAATGAAATCAGGTTCCAGTCCTTGATATTTGGTGAGCAGTTTTGGAATGGAATCAACTCTATTTTTATTTTAGAAATATTATATGCAACTATGAATTATTGTTTTAACTTTTATTATTTTATTTTGTTAAAAATGAAGTTCTAAGAAGTTATTTATGAACCATTTGAGTATTTGATTTAATTGCAATTCCAACCAAATTAATTTCAACATATTATCATTCTTTTCATTGGTTTTTCAACAAGATTTGAGCCACTCCACAAGATTTTTCAACAAGATTTCAACAAGATTTATCAACATAAAAATTAATTTCAACAAAATTGATTTTTCATTGATGAGAGAGAAACGAAAATGGAGAAGTAGAAGACCGTGGACAACTGGTGATAGGAGGAGGCGAGGCTGGTCAACGACGAACAGGCAGCGCAGAGGGCCGGTCGACGGCAATGGTGGTGGAGCAAAGGAGGAGTGCAACCTAGGGTTTGCGTTGATGAGAGAGAAACAAAAATGGAGAAGCTGAAGAACACGAGAATGAGGAGTCTGGGAATAGAAGAATGTTTTCCTTTTTTTTGGTTAAAATGATTCTAATTCCTAAGGGGTTGGAAACTTGATACCTCTTATAAATGGGGGGTTTAAGTTCCTGAGAATTGTGGGGAACTTGAAACTTGGGGGTATCAAGTTCCTTTCTTTTAAAACACTCACCAAACAATAAGGAAAGGAACTTGAACCCTCAGGGCATTCCCAGCGGGAGACACGCATGGGAGGTCATGGGGCCCGCGTGTCAACCATCTATCTCCCATCATTATTAGTACCATTACCTTCCTTCAGAGAATTTAATCACCCCTGAAAATCTAGTGAGGGAGTTTATGAACTCTCTCAGCTAAACCTAGAATATCTAATACAACCTTATCATCTGTACCCAAGCCGTTTCAAACAATCAATATCTACCAACTAATACAGATTCTAACTTTGATGTGTTGGGTTGAGAGACCACCGTTTGTATATTGTTGCTACGGTTGAATAATGATGGTCAGTAAATCCTTAATTTTTGAAGCGCCTTGCATTCTTTGAACGGGCAATTATTTGCTATTATCGAATAAAAGTTTTTCAAGGCTAGAAATCTATTATTTGAGTCCAATTATATTTTTTTTGGTATTTACATTTCATTCGTAATCTCTAATCTCTATTGTGGTAAAATAACAAGATGTGCTTGGTTTTATTTTTTTCTTACGTTTAATGCATGACTTTTTTTATTATAAAAAAGCTTATCTATTGGTGTTGCGTGTGTAATAGGATCCACATTGCACTAGTTTATGATAAGGATTATTATCATATATATCCTCTTCCATATTTAGGTAAATGTTATTTGCAACTCACTATTTTGAATTATAATTTAACCTCATTTATCTTAAAATTTTGTATCAAAATGCAGAAGTTTTATTATTATCTAACTCCCTTCACATAGGTACTTTTCAATACTGTATGATAATATTTTTTAAGGTGAGTTGGTTAAATAATAATTTTAAAAACAGTGGTTATAAATAATATTTACCTAAATATGAAGGGTTGTATATGACAATAATTCTTTCTGATATTCCTGTTTGCTTTTAAGCAACTCATATTAATAATTTTCTGTAAACCATATTCCTTTGCATGTTTCATTACATTTAAATTTCATATTCAACAAGTATGCTTCCATTGAGTGATATGGAATAATTTTGAGTTTTTATTTGTAGTAAATGTACAAATAAATAATAAATCATCTAATATTTTATATGATGTACGAAAACTTTTTTAAGTATATTTAGACTAATAGTTTCCAAACTTAAAGTACAGCTATGAAGTGGTACAAATTATAAGAAATTATTAAATATAAAATTTCTATGTATTAAAATAGATTATGATTAGCTTAACTGAATACATATGTACATGTCATATATTAATGAGCTTCATATATGGTTCCCTTATATTGTCAGAAATTGTTTTGTGATAATTAGACATAACATAAAATTAACACACTCTTGCAGGTTTAAAAAATTTTCACATATTATAGGAAAGAATAAGAATATGTGCTAAAGGAAAAATAATCCTAATTATGTAAAAGTAACATATGTCAAAAGATTACAAGGTTTAGTTTTGTTTCCTATGCTTACGCAATGAATGGAAATTTTTTTAGCTCTTCTAATTCAAATATCTATATGTAGAAAGTATAGTAGATTATATTCGTAATTCATGTAATCTATGAAAAAATTATTTTAGGCATTGTAAAAAAAAGGAAGAAAGTACAATAGTTTTTTAAAAATTAAGTAAAAACCCCACTCCAAATTATTTGTAACGGAAAAAAGAAAAGGAAAAACAACTTATAATATATTAAACCAATTGTGGATTTTCCACTATTTTTTAAAGTTAGTTGAGTACAATAATTTTACATGATATATGAATTGAACTATTTATAATTCATGCATGTGATCAACTACTTGCGGTAAGATTGTATGAGTCTAATAATAATAGCATCAGCATCAACAACAACAACAATAATAGTGATGATAATAATAATAATGATGATGATGACGACGACGACGATGATAACAATAATAATAATAGTTGTATATTTACTGTAAACAAAATCCATAACTATCATCATAACATATTTAATACATATAACAATTTAAGTGTCTTGGAGTTAGATTTGAAATTAGGTTAAGAAAATACAAAATTCTAAAAATTTAACATTGCATATGCTAGCTTTGGAGCATTTTGATTTTATATATATATATATATATATATATATATATATATATATATATATATATATATATATATATATATATATATAGATATACATACATACATACATATATATATAGTATATATATATATATATATATATATATATATATATATATATATATATATATATATATATATATATATATATATATATATATATAGACACACACACACACATACCCATATATACATATATATACATATACACAACACACACACACACACACACACACACACACACACATATATATATATATACATATATATACATATATATATATATATATATATATATATATATACACATATATATATATATAAAATATTAAATAAATATAAAAATATAAAGATATATATATATATATATATATATATATATAGATATATATATATATTATATATATATATATATATATATATATATATATATATATATATATATATATATATATATGCACATATATATATATATCTATATATCTACACACACACACACACAGAGACACACACACACAACACACACACTGTAATAGTCCGACCCTAAAATATGTTTATTAATTTCATTAATCCATATGATTAATTTCATTTCATTTACATCATTACTTTTTGTTATTCCAATTGAAAAATTCTAAATGGGCCCTCACTTTGCAATTCGGGTTTTGTTCTAGGCAAATTCGGGAGATCGATTTAGGCCTTGATACTTATGAATTTAGCGATTTAATTATTTTTCATGACACCACAACCATTAATCTCAAGTTTGGAAAAAAAAATTTTTTTTTTTGGCAAACGCACGCGGTTTCAGCTCTTTTCCAAACCCGGGCCCGTTTAAGGCCGATTTCGACCCAACGAGACTTGACCCTCATTTGTTTAGCTAGTTAGCTGTAATTAGGCCTTAATTATGCTTAGTAAAAGTAGCTTTTGGGGTTTTAATTTCAGCCAAGTATTTAATTTCAAAGCTTTTGTTTCTGCACCAAGCATTTGCTAGACACTTTCTCTCCCCTATTTCTCTCCTCCTTCTCTCATAGTCACGGCAGCAGCAAATAGCAGCAGCAACACCACCATTCCAGCCACCAAACAGCCACCAACAGCCACCAAACATCCCCCACTCACCACCCCAACCATCCCTCTCACTCCTTCAAGCACCAAGAATCATTCATACCTCTTTCTTAAGCAAAGCGAGTAATTCTTTTCACCTCTTATGCTGATTTTGTTGTTGGTTCTTGGTCTTGTTGGTTTTTACTTCTTAAATTTGGTTGTTTTAATGATGGATTATGCTGTTTTTATGGAATTAAGAATCATCTTGATGATGGATCATGGTGGAGTTGAAGTTGGATGATGCTACGGTTAGGGTTTCATCTTAATCATGCAGGCTTCATGTTCAAGTGTTGGCTATTAATTGTTTTATCCTTGATTTTGCTTATCTTTTAATCTATTGAGGTTTATTATGGTGTTTATGGTGTTTTGAGATGATGGGAGTCAGTTCAAGTTGACCCAAAGTTAGGGTTTTATCCAAAATGCATGGTTTGGACCAAACTAGTATTAAACTTGAGGTGTGTGTACATGTGACTAGAAAAGGAGCTTTATTGGATATGAATATGAAGTGGAATTGTGTGTGATGTTTTGGTACGATGTTGGGATGTACCAAAGTGTGTTTACATGCTCCTAAGAAAGGGTTTAAGTTGAGGATTGTGTGAAAAGTGAGGGAACAAACTCAATCAGTGAGGCTGGAATTTTCAGAAAAGCAGGACAATTTTTGAGATGAAACTGGTAATGATCGGCCAAGCCAAAAATTATGATTTTTGGTGGGTAGATAGGTCGGTGTATTAGCTTTAAAATGACTCTTCAATCACATTAATCCGAGATCTGTGAAAAATGTTATGGTCATTTTACTGAACCTATGCAGGATGAACTCAGAATTGATATGTTGGTGTTCTACCCCCATTTTAGGAACTCTATCGTGGGAATCATGTTATATATTCTTAACGAAAGTTTTAGAAGACTTCCTAAACTTTTCATGTTGGGGTCTTAGATCTCATTTCGAGGTCAGGAGTATAAGTGGTGGATTATTCTTTCCGTACCCTCCTTATAAGCCCTTATTCTCTAAACTTGCTACCGTGGCTTAAATCACATTTCTATGGTTTATTTATTATATAGTTTCATCATTTTGGTTTAATCTATGAACTGGTTTGTAAGATTCTTCATAAGCCAGTTTTATTTCAAAGCATTCATTATAAGAACAAGATCGTTTCTGACCTTATGTTCCTATAATAATCTTTTGAACAGAATCAAGGCCTAAACTTTCATTCTCTTCACTTTAGTGCATCTTGTTACACCGTGAACTTTCATTTAAAACTCTCAGGTACGTTCATTGCCTGTATCTTTTGACATCAGCATGTATTTATCAAATTTGTAATGTTTTGGTAAGTACATCAATGAATCAATTGAGTCAGTGCTTTATCACATAATTAGTGATCCCATCAGTTATCAGTTACAGGGTATTGCCCTCCAGTTACCAGCGCGGTTTTGGACCAGGTCTTTCGATCGGCTTGGCAGATGTACACTTATGCACAGATCGTGACAGTCACTAAGGGGTACACTAACAGATAATAATTGGCAACTTAGTTTTGTATGCGTCTCATTCCCTGTTTTAAAATCAAAATGAATTGCAAAGCGGGCCCAAATAACTTTTCAGTGAATCTTTATCAGTACAGGAATGCATGTACTGAGTTTTGGCTCACCGTTCGAAATATTTTTATGTTTTGTTTTAGAAAAGTGTTCAGTGAACCGCTCTCTGATGGGCCGGGAGGCTGAAGGTGATAAATAAGACAAAACCGTCCATGTGATTGGCGGTATAGGAGTGCTAAGATGCTTTCACATATTGTGGTATATTTTGGTGTACAACTATATATTTGAACTGAATTATGTATTTTGGTGTTATAACTGTATATTTGAACCGAATTATGTATGTTGGTGTGACCCTCGGGAAGTTAGAACCATTTCTGTATATAACTAAATTGTTTGAGTGTTTATGATGGTGAATGCCCTTTATAGGGTAAACTTTGGTTTATGGCAAGTTTTCATATATAAGGAAGCCTTGTCCTTTATGGACGGCGGTAACACCCCGTTCATTAGGTTATTATTTCTCGTTGTTAAACTTAAGCAGGTAAATGCAAGTAGGTAAATGCAAGCAATGATTTATGTATTATTGGAGCGTTACAGATTTGGTATCAGAGCGAGGTTGAGATTTTTCTGGAGGAAAGTAGAGTTATAGGGTGAGAATGGTCGTCGTGAGGGGGCTACCATATATTACTAGAGTGATGTTAGTAGTACAGTAACACTATTAGAATGCAAGTTGCTCCCATTTGCATGTTCCTTGTTTATGGATATGTATGTCTCTCATATATGTGTTTTCTTTGTTAGATGGATCCTTATGACGTTAATAGGTTGCTGAGTGAATCTATGATTGCCCACATTGCGTCGCTACACGCTAGTATAGAGGCACATACACAGGACCCTTACTCTGAGTTCCGCAGTATTATGGTCCGTGCACAGAGACTGCTTGGGTCCTTACACCTGGTTGAACCGTGGGTAGAGTTTAGGCATCGATATCATGACTTTATAATAACAGGGAACCCAAGCTTGGATGGGCCTATGTTTCAAGCCCAGGGGGCATGGACTGCTCTGGCTACGGAGTTGTTATTACGGGAAGAATTTGATCAGAGAGGAATCACCATGGAAATGTTACAATATGTTTTTCCACTACATTAGGTACCTTCCCCACCTGAAACCCCAGTACCAGCATAGGGGCCACCCTCCCCGCCAGTACCATCACAGGGGCCACTCTCCTCGCTCGTACCGGGAACCCCACTGATGCCCGATGGCTCTGGGGAGACTCACATGATGATAGACATCCCCAACACCCCAGATTTAGTGGTGATTAGTTCTGGGAATGAGGGCCACCAGGGAGAGGAGGATGATCCCGAGGAGGATGATCGCGAGGAAGATTAAGGCATTGGCGAGGTGGGGGTAGAACAGCAATGGGAACAAGAGGCGGATGAGTTGATGGTGGAGCTAGAGGAGGAGCATGAGCCACAAGTTCAACAGGAGGCCGATGATGCCGAGTCAGAGGCGTCTACTAGCAGCTTCGATTCAGGCAAAGTACCTGACGACAAGTCTGACCCAGATTACGATCCATCTAGGGATCATTAGGTGGTTCTAGGGGTTGGTGTAGTGGTTTTCATTTTGAGCCCTGCAGGTATATATGGTATGGTTGGATTGGATAGTTATATTTTGTGTGGCATCTGACATTGTATATAGTTAGTCTAATCCTCTCTAACCATGATGACATAGTCCGTATCTCTTTTTGGTCAGGTGACAGATCTAGTGTCTAAGGGTTATTTAGTGTTTAGTGTTAGGATAGGAGTTAGAGCTAGTCTTGCTTACCCAACTAGGTGTAATATGCTTTTGTTGCTCATGTATATAAACCAGTAGTTATGTATGTAAGTAAGCCGTTATGAAATGAAATGACGACATTGTGAGTTATGAAATAATCTTTGGGCCATCTTCTATGTATTTATTGGCATGTTTATCTTATATGTCTGGAGGTTCCAGTGTTTGAATTGTTTCATTTAATGTATGATTAGAATGTCTGAATCAGTGCAAAATAATATGGAGATTCATGTAGAGGACAGTTTGGAGCAGGGCCAGGGATCGGGTGATCAAGCCTGGTGCTAGGAGCCGTAACATGGTGACGTGCCACCGTTGCCCTTTGAATTAGCTAGCAACTTAGGAAACTCGAATTACTGGCCAACCTTAGTTGCTGAATTGATGAAACGGATTCCCCAAGCACCTGCTGAGACCGCTCCGAAAGAGGATAAATTGGCAGATAGTGTAGCGCGGCGCAACCCTACAGTTTATAATGGATCTTATGATCTAGTAGTACTGGAAGAATGGATAAGAGGAATGGAGAAAATCTTTACAATGGTAGAGGTGCCAGAAGGAAAAAGGGTAAACATTGGGACATATTATTTGACCGGTGAAGCTGACATTTGGTAGAATACTGTGAAGGATAAGCTCGTAGGGCCTGCATTTACCTGGAGTAAATTTCTAAGTGAGTTAAGGGAAAAATTTTACCCAGCTGTGGTCCAAAGGAAAAAGGAGAAAGAGTTTATGGAGCTGAAGATGAGTGGCAAGAGAAAGGGATTTGAGCGGGGGACTCCGAATGAGAGTGTGAACTAGAATCAGAAGAAACCTACCCCTATTTCCTCCAAGAGCCGTCCTGTAGGCTCGACAGCACCCTGTGCAAAGTGTGGAAGAACAAATCATACCACTCTTGATTATCAAGTTGGCACTAACAAATGCATGTGGTGTGGAAGTCCTGAACACCTCATCACTGCATGCTCTCGATGACTAAAAGCTGTAGACAAGGCCGCAGCAAAACCCTTAGCTTCGCTCCGCCAGGGACCGCCACCTTCAAGGCCTGCAGTTACAGGAAGGGTATTTGTGATGAACAAAAAGAAAGCTGCTACCTCTGGTACGGTAGTCACTGAAACTCTTTTTTTAAATTCAAAGCCATTTTATGTATTATTTGATTCAGGCGCCACTTATTCATTTATCTCTACCCGATCTGCTACACAATTGAGCCTTGAGAACAGGAGGATGGAAACCAATTATAAAATTAAGCTACCCAACAATTCTGTGATTGAGTGCCCTCTCTCTTATAAACTTGTTCCCATCACCATTGGTGAGACCACCTTCCCGGTGGATTTGATTCAATTTGATTTATCTGATTTTGACATCATTTTGGGAATGAATTGGTTGTGCACTTATGAAGCCTAAATCAATTGTGAAGATCTTAAGGTTATCTTGAAAGATAAAAAAGGAAGAAAAGTGTGTTTTTATGGGCAGAGAGAGGCAAAATCCTGTTCGTTGATTTCCGCTATGAAAGCAAGTAAGTTGCTATGTCATGGGTGTATTGGATATTGGTGTTATGCTATTGACACCCAAACAAAGGAAAAGGAAGCAGAGAATATACCTGTATTTTGTGAATTTGAAGATGTTTTTTGCCTGAGGAGTTACCAGGACTACCCCCGCAGAGCAAAATTGATTTTGGAATAGAATTAATTTTTGGAGCTCAACCTATTTCTAAAGCCCTATATCGTATGGCCCCAACTGAGCTTAAGGAACTAAAGATTCAGCTAGATGAGCTGCTACAGAAGGGCTTTATTAAGCCAAGTGTGTCACCATGGGGTACCCCAGTGCTGTTTGTCAAGAAGAGGGATAGAACCTTAAGGCTATGTATAGATTACAGGGAGTTGAACAGGATTACCATCAAAAACAAATATCCTCTGCCACGAATACATGATTTGTTTGATAAATTACAAGGAGCCGGAGTGTTCTCTAAGATTGATATGAGGTCAGGGTACCATTAACTTAGGATTAAACCTGACGACATTCCTAAGACAGCATTTAGGACCAGGTATGGTCACTATGAGTTCACAGTGATGCCTTTTGGTCTTACTAGTGCTCCTGCAGCCTTCATGGACCTTATGAACAGGGTTTTCAGACCCTATTTAGACAAGTTCATAGTAGTATTTATAGATGACATCCTTATCTATTCTAAGGACAAGGAGGAACATGCTGGTCATTTACGGACAGTATTACAAGCTTTGAGGGAGCATCAACTCTATGGCAAATTAAAGAAATGCGAATTTTGGTTGGAAGAAGTGGTATTTTTGGGACATGTGGTCACAAAGGAAGGAATTAAAGTTGACCCCAAAAGGTGAAAGCAATTACAGAATGGCCAAGGCCTACTAATGTTACTGAGATTAGAAGCTTTCTGGGTTTAGCAGGTTACTACCGAAGGTTCGTCAAGGACTTTTCGAAAATAGCTTCATCACTGACTAATCTACTGAAGAAAATGAACAAATTTGAGTGGACTGAAAGATGTGAGAAAGCTTTTCAAGAGCTAAGGCAGCGACTAACTACCGCCCCGATCCTAATGTTAATAATAGAAGGAAAGGAGTATACTGTTTATAGTGATGCTTCGAAGAATGGTCTAGGGCGCGTGCCGATGCAGGAGGACAAAGTAGTAGCTTATGCCTCTCGACAACTCAAGCCGTATGAGAAAAACTACCCTACCCATGACCTACAATTAGTAGCCGTGGTCTTTGCATTAAAAATTTGGAGACATTACTTATGTGGGGTACCATATAAGATCTATACTGATCATCAAAGTTTAAAGTATATCTTCATCCAGAAGGAGCTCAATTTGAGGCAACGACATTGGCTTCAGTTGCTTAAAGACTATGATTCACAGATTCAATATCATCCCGGTAAAGCAAATGTGGTGGCGGATGCCCTGAGTAGGAAGGCGCCACATAGCTCAAACACTGTAGTGATTACTCAATTAAACCTCTTGAGAGAACTTGAGGACTTTGGGATTCAATTAGTATCCCACGGGCAAACAAAAGCTCACTTCTCAGCACTTACTGTACAGTCTTCCCTAGTGGAAGAAATTCGACTGAACCAGGAAAGTGATCCCGAACTCCAAAGAATAAAGCAAAATTTAGAAAAAGGGAAGTCTCTGTGGGACCCTGCGGTTCCAGAATCGCGTTTGTGTGCCCAAAAATGGAGAATTAAGAAAGCAGATCCTGGAAGAGGCTCACAATACTTGTTATTCAGTGCATCCAGGAGGCACCAAGATGTACAGAGATCTGAGACTATACTTCTGGTGGAATAATATGAAGAAGGATGTTGCAGAATATGTGGATAAGTGTCTAACTTGCCAGAAAGTTAAAGCAGAGCATCAACGTCCTGTGGGTGAACTACGACCCTTAGAAATCCCCACTTGGAAATGGGATTCGATCTCAATGGACTTTATTATTGGTTTACCCCTTTCTGCCTCAAAAAAGAATGCCATCTGGGTCATAGTTGATCGACTCACGAAGTCGGCTCATTTCCTATCAATTAAGGATACTAGGGGAGTTAAGAGACTAGCCCAATTGTATGTTAAGGAGATAGTCCGTCTGCATGGGATCCCTTTAGGCATAGTCTAAGATAGGGATCGAAGATTCCAAGCACATTTCTGGCAAGCGCTTTGAAGGGCCTTTGGGACCAAACTAAACTTCAGTAGCTCCTATCATCGAGAAATAGATAGACAAACTGAAAGAGTGAATCAAATTGTGAAGGACATACTGAGAGCTTGTGTATTGGAGTTCCAAGGGAAACGGGAAGACGATTTACCTTTGGTGGAATTCTCTAATAACAACAGCTATCAGTCCTCCCTCAAAATGGCCCCATTTGAGGCTTTATATGGGAGAAAATGTAGAACCCCATTGTGCTAGAGTGATTTGGATGAGGCACTGATTATAGGTCCTGAAATGATTCAAGAGACCACTGAAACAATAAGAAAGATTCGGGAGCATATCAGGGTTGCCAAAGTCGACAAAAAATTTATGCGGACAAAAGAAGAAGGCCTCTACAGTTTCAAGTAGGCGATAAAGTTTTCCTGAAGGTTACACCAACTAAAGGTGTCAAGAGGTTCAGAGTATATGGCAAATTGAGTCCAAGGTATATTGGACCTTATGAAATCATTGAAAGGTTGAATCCCGTCACTTATCATCTAGATTTGCCTGTAGAACTTGAGCACGTGCATAACATGTTTCATATCTCTCAGCTTAGAAAATACATTCTAGATCCAGACCATACCATTGTATCTGAACCTATCGAAATCGCTGAAGATCTAGTATATGAGGAGCATCCTGTCCAAATACTAGATCGCGAGATCAAGCAGTTGCGCAACAAGCAGATACCATTGGTCAAAGTACTCTGGACAAACCACACCTCCCAAGAAGCCACATGGGAGACCAAAGAGGCAATGAAAACCGCATATCCACATTTATTCGAGGTAATCCTGCATGATATGGTTAAGTTCATCAGTTTCGAGGATGAAACTTTTTAAGGGGGGAAGACTGTAATAGTCCGACCCTAAAATATGTTTATTAACTTCATTAATCCATATGATTAATTTCATTTCATTTACATCATTGCTTTTTGTTATTCCAATTGAAAAATTCTAAATGGGCCCTCACTTTGCAATTCGGGTTTTGTTTTAGTCAAATTCGGGAGATCGATTTAGGCCTTAATACTTATGAATTTAGTGATTTAATTATTTTTCATGACACCACAACCATTAATCTCGAGTTTGGAAAATTTTTTTTTTTTTGGTAAACGCACTCGGTTTCAGCTCTTTTCCAAACCCAAGCCCGTTTAAGGCCGATTTCGACCCAACGAGACTTGGCCCTCATTTGTTTAGCTAATTACCAAAAATTAGGCCTTAATTATGTTTAGTAAAAGTAGCTTTTGGGGTTTTAATTTCAGCCAAGTATTTAATTTCAAAGCTTTTGTTTCTACACCAAGCATTTGCTAGACACTTTCTCTCTCCTATTTCTCTCCTCCTTCTGTCATAGTCACGGCAGCAACAAACAATAGCAGCAACACCACCATTCTAGCCGCCAAACAGCCACCAATAGCCACCAAACATCCACCACTCACCACCCCAACCATCCCTCTCACTTCTTCAAGCACCAAGAATCGTTCATACCTTTTTCTTAAGCAAAGTGAGTAATTCTTTTCACCTCTTATGCTGATTTTGTTGTTGGTTCTTGGTCTTGTTGGTTTTTACTTCTTATTTTGTTTGTTTTAATGATCGATTATGCTGTTTTTATCGAATTAAGAATCATCTTGATGATGGATCATGGTGGAGTTGAAGTTGGATGATGCTAGTGTTAGGGTTCCATTTTAATCATGCAAGCTTCATGTTCAAGTGTTGGATGTTAATTGTTTTATCCTTGATTTTGCTTATCTTTTAATCTATTGAGGTTTATTATGGTGTTTATGGTGTTTTGAGATGATGGGAGTGAGTTCAAGCTGACCCAAAGTTAGGGTTTTATCCAAAATGCATGGTTTGGACCAAACTAGTATTAAACTTGAGGTGTGTGTATATGTGACTAGAAAAGGAGCTTTATTGGATATGAATATGAAGTGGAATTGTGTGTAATGTTTTGGTATGATGTTGGGATGTACCAAAGTGTGTTTACATGCTCTTAAGAAAGGGTTTAAGTTGAGGATTGGTGTGCAAAGTTAGGGAACAAACTCAATCAGTGAGGCTCGAATTTCCAGTAAAACAGGACAACTTTTGAGATGAAACTGGTAATGATCAGCTCAGCTAAAAATTTTGATTTTGGGTGGGTAGATAGATCAGTGTGTTAGCTTTAAAATGGCTCTTGAATCGCATTAATTCGAGGTTTGTGCTGAACCTATGCAGGATGAACTTAGAACTGACATGTTGGTGTTCTAGCCCCATTTTAGGAACTCTATAGTGGGAATCATGTTATGTATCCTTAACAAAAGTTTTAGAGGACTTCTTAAGCTTTTCATATTGGGGTCTTATATTTCATTTCGAAGTCGGGAGTATAAGTGGTGGATTATTCTTTCCGTACCCTCCTTATAAGCCCTTATTCTCTAAACTTGCTATCGTGCCTTAAATCACATTTCTATGGTTTATTTATTATATAGTTTCATCATTTTAGTTTAATCTATGAACTGGTTTGTAAGATTCTTTATAAGCCAGTTTTATTTAAAAGCATTCATTACAAGAACAAGATCGTTTTTGACCTCATGTTCCTATAATAATCTTTTGAACAGAATCAAAGCCTAAACATTCATTCTCTTCACTTTAGTGCATCTTATTACACCATGAACTTACATTTAAAACTCCCAGGTACGTTCATTGCCTGTATCTTTTGACATCAGCACGTATTTATCAAATTTGTAATGTTTTGGTAAGTACATCAATGAATCAATTGAATCAGTGCTTTATCACATAATTAGTGATCCCATCAGTTATCAGTTACAGCGCACTGCCCTCCAGTTACTCGCGTGGCTTCAGGCCAGGTCCCCCGGTCGGCTTGGCAGGTGTACACCTATGCACAGATCGTAACAGTTACTAAGGGGTACACTAACAGATAATAATTGGCAATTTAGTTTTGTATGCGTCTCATTCCCTGTTTTAAAATCAAAATGAATTGCAAAGCGGGCCCAAATAACTTTTCAGTGAATCTTTATCAGTACAGGGATGCATGTACTGAGCTTTGGCTCATAGTTCGAAATGGTTTTATGTTTTGTTTTAGAAAAGTGTTCAGTGAACCGCTCTTAGGCGGGCCGGGAGGCTGAAGGTGATAAATGAGACAGAACCGTCCATGTGATTGGTGGTATAGGAGTGCTAAGATACTTTCGCATATTGTGGTGTATTTTGGTGTACAACTGTATATTTGAACTGACTTATGTATTTTGGTGTTATAACTGTATATTTGAACTGAATTATGTATGTTGGTGTAACCCTCGGGATTGAGTGTTTATGATGGCGAATGCCTCTTGTAGGGTAAACTTTGATTTATGGCAAGTTTTTATGTATGAGGAAGCATTGTCCTTTATGGACGGCGGTAATACCCCATTCATTGGGTTATTATTTCTCATTGTTCAACTTAAGTAGGTAAATGCAAGTAGGTAAATGCAAACAATGATTCATGTATTATTGGAGCGTTACAGATTTGGTATCAGAGCGAGGTTGAGATTTTCTGGAGGAAAGTGGAGTTAGAAATTATAGGGTGACAATGTTCATCGTGAGGGGGCTACCATATATTGCTAGAGTGATATTAGTAGTGTAGTAACACTATTAGAATGCAAGTTGCTCCCATTTGCATGTTCCTTGTTTATGGATATGTATGTCTCTCATATATATGTTTTCTTTGTTAGATGGATCCTTATGACGTTAATATGTTGCGGGGTGGATCTATGATTGCCCACATTGCGCTGCTACACGCTAGTATAGAGGCACATACACAGGACCCTTACTCTGAGTTCCGCAGTATTACGATCCGTGCACAGAGACTGCTTGGGTCCTTATCCTTGGTTGATCCGTGGGTAGAGTTTAGGCATCGATATCATGACTTTATAATAACAGGGAATCCAGGCTTGGATGGGCCTATGTTTCAGGCCCAGGGGGCATGGACTACTCTGGCTACGGAGTTGCTATTACGGGAAGAATTTGATCAGAGAGGAATCACCATGGAGATGTTACAACATGTTTTTCCACTACATTAGGTGCCTCCCCCACCTGCAGCCCCAGTATCAGCACAGGGGCCACCCTCCCCGTCAGTACTAGCACAGGGGCCACTCTCCCCGCTCGTACCGAGAACCCCACTGATGCCCGATAGCTCTGGGGAGACTCACATGGTGATAGACATCCCCGACACCCCAGATTTAGTGATGATTACTTCTGAGGATGAGGGCCACCAGGGAGTGGAGGATGATCCTGAGGAGGATGACCCCGAGAAAGAACAAGGCATTGGCGAGGTGGGGGTAGAACAGCAATAGAAACAAGAGGTGAACGAGTTGATGGTGGAGCTAGAGGAGGAGCATGAGCCACAAGTTCAACAGGAGGTCGATGATGCCGAGTCGGAGGCGTCTACTAGCTTCGATTCAGGCAAAGAACCTGACAACGAGTTTGACCCAGATTACGATCTATCTAGGGATCACTAGGTGGTTCTAGGAGTTGGTGTAGTAGTTTTCATTTTGAGCCCTGTAGGTATATATTGTATGGTTGGATTGGATAGTTATACTTTGTGTGGCATCTGACATTGTATATAGTTAGTCTAATCATCTCCAACCATGATGACATAGTCCGTATCTCTTTTTGGTCAAGTGACGGATCTAGTGTCTAGGGGCTATTTAGTGTTTAGTGTTAGGATAGGAGTTAGAGCTAGTCTTGCTTACCCAACTAGGTGTAATATGCTTTTGTTGCTCATGTATATAAACCAGCAGTTATGTACGTAAGTAAGCCGTTGTGAAATGAAATGACGACATTGTGAGTTATGAAATAATCTTTGAGCCATCTTCTATGTATTTATTGGCATGTTTATCTTATATGTCTAGAGGTTCCAGTGTTTGAATTGTTTCATTTAATGTATGATCAGAATGTCTGAGTTAGTGCAAAATAACATGGAGGTTCATGTGGAGGACAATTTGGAGCAAGGCCAGGGATCGGGTGATCAAGCCTCGTGCTAGGAGCCGTAACATGATGACATGCCACCGTTTTCCTCTGAATTAGCTAGCAACTTAGAAAACCCGAATTACTGGCCAACCTTAGTTGCTGAATTTATGAAACGGATTCCCCAAGTACCTGCTGAGACCGCTCCGAAAGAGGATAAATTGGCAGATAGTGTAGCGCAGCCCAACCCTACAGTTTATAATGGATCTTATGATCCAGTAGTACTGGAAGAATGGATAAGAGGAATGGAGAAAATCTTTACAATGGTAGAGGTGCCAGAAGGAAAAAGGGTAAACATTGGGACATATTATTTGACCGGTGAAGCTGACATTTGGTAGAATACTGTGAAGGATAAGCTCGTAGGGCCTGAATTTACCTGGAATAAATTTCTGAGTGAGTTAATAGCAAAATTTTACCCAGCTGTGGTCCAAAGGCAAAAGGAGAAAGAGTTTATAGAGCGGAAGATGAGTGGCAAGAGAAAGGGATTTGAGCGGGGGACTTCGAATGAGATTGTGAACCAGAATCAGAAGAAACCTACCCCTATTTCCTCTAAGAGCCATCCTGTAGGCTCGACAGCACCCTGTGCAAAGTGTGGAAGAACAAATCACACCACTCCTGAATGCCGAGTTGGCACTAACAAATGCACGTGGTGTGGAAGTCCTGAACACCTCATCACTGCATGCCTTCGACGACTAAAAGCTGTGGATAAGGCCGCAGCAAAAGCCTTGGCTTCGCTCCGCCCGGGACAGCCACCTTCAAGGCCTGCATTTGCCGGAAGGTTATTTGTGATGAACAAAAAGAAAGCTGCTACCTCTGGTACGGTAGTCGCTGGAACTCTCTTTTTAAATTCAAAGCCATTTTGTGTATTATTTAATTCGGGCACCACTTATTCATTTATCTCTACCCGATCTGCTATACAATTGAGACTTGAGAACAGGAGGATGGAAATCAATTATAGAATTAAGCTGCCCAATAATTCTATGATTGAGTGCCCTCTCTCTTATAAACTTGTTCCCATCACCATTGGTGAGACCACCTTCCCGGTGGATTTGATTCAATTTGATTTATCTGATTTTGACATCATTTTGGGAATGAATTGGTTGCACACTTATGAAGCCAAATCGATTGTGAAGATCTTAAGGTTATCTTGAAAGATGAAAAAGGGAGAAAAGTGTGTTTTTATGGGCAGAGAGAGGCAAAATCCTGTTCTTTGATTTCCGCTATGAAAGCAAGTAAGTTGCTATGTCAGGGGTGTATTGGATATTGGTGTTATGCTATTGACACCCAAACAAAGGAAAAGAAAGAGAATATACCTGTAGTTTGTGAATTTGAAGATGTTTTCCCTGAGGAGTTACCCTAAGGGAAATTGATTTTGGAATCGAATTAATTCCTGGGGCCCAACCTATTTCGAAAGCCCCATATCGTATGGCCCCAACTGAGCTTAAGGAATTAAAGATTCAACTAGATGAACTGTTACAGAAAGGCTTCATCAGGCCAAGTGTGTCACCATGGGCTGCTCCAGTGTTGTTTGTTAAGAAAAAGGATGGAACCTTAAGACTCTGTATTGATTACAGGGAGTTGAACAAGATTACCATCAAAAACAAATATCCTCTGCCACGAATACATGATTTGTTTGATCAATTACAAGGAGCAGGAGTGTTCTCTAAGATTGATATGAGGTCAGGGTACCATTAACTTAGGATTAAACCTGACGACATTCCTAAGACAGCGTTTAGGACCAGGTATGGTCACTATGAGTTCACAGTGATGCCTTTTGGTCTCACTAATGCTCCTGCAGCCTTCGTGGACCTTATGAATAGGGTTTTCAGACCCTATTTAGACAAGTTCATAGTAGTGTTCATGGATGACATCCTTATCTATTCTAAGGACAAGGAGGAACATACTGATCATTTACGGACAGTAATACAAGCTTTAAGGGAGCATCAACTCTATGGAAAATTAAAGAAATGCGAATTTTGGTTGGAAGAAGTGGTATTTTTGGGACATGTGGTCACAAAGGAAGGAATTAAAGTTGACCCCCAAAAGGTGAAAGCAATTACAGAATGGCCAAGGCATACCAATGTTACTGAGATTAGAAGCTTTCTGGGTTTAGTAGGTTACTGCTGAAGGTTCATCAAGGACTTTTCGAAAATAGCTTCACCACTAACTAATCTACTGAAGAAAGCGAACAAATTTGAGTGGACTGAAAGATGTGAAAAATCTTTTCAAGAGCTAAGGCAACGATTAACTACCGCCCCGATCCTAATGTTAATAATAGAAGGAAAGGAGTATACTGTTTATAGTGATGCTTCGAAGAATGGCCTAGGGTGCGTGCTGATGCGGGAGGATAAAGTAGTAGCTTATGCCTCTCGATAACTCAAGCCGTATGAGAAAAACTACCCTACCCATGACCTGGAGTTAGCAACCGTGGTCTTTGCATTAAAAATTTAGAGACATTATTTATATGGGGTACCATGCAAGATCTATACAGATCATCAAAGTTTAAAGTATATCTTCATCCAGAAGGAGCTCAATTTGAGGCAACGGCGTTGGCTTAAGTTGCTTAAAGACTATGATTCATAGGTTCAATGTCATCCCGGTAAAGCAAATGTGGTGGCGGATGCCCTGAGTAGGAAGGCGCAACATAACTCAAACACTGTGGTGATTACTCAATTGAACCTCTTAAGAGAACTTGAGGACTTTGGGATTCAATTAGTGTCCCACGGGCAAACAAAAGCTCATTTCCCAGCACTTACTGTACAGTCTTCCCTAGCGGAAGAAATTTGACTAAACCAGGAAAGTGATCCCGAACTCCAAAGAATAAAGCAAAATTTAGAAAAGGGGAAGTCCCTGTGGGACCCTGCGGTTCCAGAATACCCTATATGTGCCCAAAAATGGGGAATTAAGAAAGCAGATCCTGGAACAGGCTCACAATACTTGTTATTCCGTGCATCCAGGAGGCACCAAGATGTGCAGAGACCTGAGACAATACTTCTGGCGGAATAATATGAAGAAGGATGTTGCAGAATATGTGGATAAGTTTCTAACTTGGCAGAAAGTTAAAGGAGAGCATCAACATCCTGTGGGTGAACTACGACTCTTAGAAATTCCCACTTGGAAATGGGATTCGATCTCAATGGACTTTGTTATGGGTTTACCCCTTTCTACCTCGAAAAAGAATGCCATCTGGGTCATAGTTGATCGACTCACGAAGTCGGCTCATTTCCTGCCAATTAAGGATACTTGGGGAGTTAAAAGACTAGCCCAATTGTATGTTAAGGGGATAGTCTGTCTGCACGGGATCCCTTTAGATATAGTCTCAGACAGGGATCAAAGATTCCAAGCACGTTTCTGACAATCGCTTCAAAGGGCCTTTGGGACCAAACTAAACTTCAGTAGCTCCTATCATCCAGAAACAGATGGACAAACTGAAAGAGTGAATCAAATTGTGGAGGACATACTGAGGGCTTGTGTATTGGAGTTCCAAGGGAAATGGGAAGACGATTTACCTTTGGTGGAATTCTCTTATAACAACAGCTATCAGTCCACCATCAAAATGGCCCCATTAGAGGCTTTATATGGGAGAAAATGTAGAACCCCATTGTGCTGGAGTGATTTGGATGAGGCACTGATTATAGGTCCTGAAATGATTTAAGAGACCACTGAAACAATAGGAAAGATTCGGGAGCATATCAAGGTTGCCCAAAGCCGACAAAAAATTTATGCGGATAAAAGAAGAAGGCCTCTAGAGTTTCAAGTAGGCGATAAAGTTTTTCTGAAGGTTTCACCAACTAAAGGTGTCAAGAGGTTCGGAGTGTAGGGCAAATTGAGTCCAAGGTATATTGAACCTTATGAAATCATTGAAAGGTTGAATCCCGTCACTTATCGTCTCGATTTGCCTGTAGAACTTGAGCACGTGCATAACATGTTTCATATCTCTCAGCTTAGAAAATACATTCTAGATTCAGACCATACCATTGTATCTGAACCTATCAAAATCGCTGAAGATCTAGTACATAAGGAGCGTCCTATCCAAATACTAGATCGCAGGATCAAGCAGTTGGGCAACAAGCAGATACCATTGGTCAAAGTACTCTGGACAAACCACACCTCCCAAGAAACTACATGGGAGACCGAAGAGGTAATGAAAACCGCATATCCACATTTATTCGAGGTAGTCCTGCATGATATGGTTAAGTTCATCAGTTTCGCGGACGAAACTTTTTAAGAGGGGAAGACTGTAATAGTCTGACCCAAAAATATGTTTATTAATTTCATTAATCCATATGATTAATTTCATTTCATTTACATCATTGCTTTTTGTTATTCCAATTGGAAAATTCTAAATGGGCCCTCATTTTGCAATTCGGGTCTTGTTCTAGTCAAATTCGGGAGATCGATTTAGGACTTGATACTTATGAATTTAGTAATTTAATTATTTTTCATGACACCACAACCATTAATCTCGAGTTTGGAAATTTTTTTTTTTTTTGTTAAACGCACTCGGTTTCAGCTCTTTTCTAAACCCGAGCCCGTTTAAGGCCGATTTCGACCCAACGAGACTTGACCCTCATTTGTTTAGCTAATCACCCATAATTAGGCCTTAATTATGCTTAGTAAAAGTAGCTTTTGGGGTTTTAATTTCAGCCAAGTATTTAATTTCAAAGCTTTTGTTTCTACACCAAGCATTTGCTAGACACTTTCTCTCTCCTATTTCTCTCCTCCTTGTCTCACAGTCACGACAGCAGCAAACAATAGCAGCAACACCACCATTCTAGCCACCAAACAGCCACCAACAGCCACCAAATTGCCACCAACAGCCACCAAACATCCTCCACTCACCACCCCAACCATCCCTCTCACTCCTTCAAGCACAAAGAATCGTTCATACCTCTTTCTTAAGCAAAGTGAGTAATTCTTTTCACCTCTTATGCTGATTTTGTTATTGGTTCTTGGTCTTGTTGGTTTTTACTTCTTATTTTGTTTGTTTTAATGATGGATTATACTGTTTTTATGGAATTAAGAATCATGTTGATGATGGATCATGGTGGAGTTGAAGTTGGATGATGCTAGTGTTAGGGTTTCATCTTAATCATGCAAGCTTCATGTTTAAGTGTTGGATATTAATTGTTTTATCAGTGATTTTGCTTATCTTTTAATCTATTGAGGTTTATTATAGTGTTTATGCTGTTTTGAGATGATGGGAGTGAGTTCAAGTTGACCCAAA